>SJYO01054402.1:0-90157 GCA_006410555.1 Capra ibex
AAGAACGAAAAAGATACTAGGTTGCCTACAACCGTTAAACTAGAGACCAAGGAGACGAAAGAGATTTAGGTCGAACTTGTAGACCTTCAAGTACCAAGTACATGACAACTTCGGACAGTATTACAGGTATACTTCATCTGTCAATACAGGTGCACTTCACCTGTCAATATAAGTGAAAAATTTCTTCGAAGTGTAGACATAAGAACGAAACGAGGACGAGTCAGTGAAGTCAGTACAGGTTGAGAAACACTGAGATAACTGAGATCGGGACGGTCCGAGGAGACAGGTACCCTAAAGGGTCCGTTCTTATGACCTCACCCAACGGCAAGGGAAGAGGTCCCCTAGAAGACCTGGGGTTCCTAGCTTGGGTATAGAGGACACAGAGGACGTAACGTCCTCCTAAGAAATGACGACTTCGGAAAGGTCTATCGTGTCACCATTTCTTAGACAGACTGTTACGGACTGTTACGTTCTCTACGCCCAAGTCAGGGACCTAGGTCTTATAGGAGACGTCTTCCTTTACGTTTGGTCGAGGTTATAGGAACGGATACTTTAGGGTGCCTATCTCCTTGGACCACCCGATGTCAAGTACTCCAGGGTTTTCTCAGTCTGTACTGAATCGCTAATTTTTTGTTATTGTTTAAAAACGAGATCCTTTCTCGATAAATAACCCAGTCTCAAGAACCCCTACATGTTCTCTTTCTTCAGGATCCTCTAGTATTTCTGATACCTCTTCACCAGGTTTACAGACCATACCGTCGTCGTCCCCCGCCATGATATCTTCTCGTTTGATGTTTAACGACGGACAAAACACTTATATCAAAATGACGGTGTGTCGATTTGGATAAGTAAATGTATAATAGATAATGACCCGAACACGACTTGGTCGACTCAACTCAGAAACGTTTTCCCTACTACACCAGACGTTTCAAGGTTTGTGAATGACAGACCGGGAAATGTCTTTTTCAAACGACTGGGAACACATTGTAGTCATGAAGTCAGACCTATAGAGGTAGATCTACAGGGTGTCTGTTTAGATTGAGTCGTCCATATTTTTACGTACGTATTTGAAGAAGGTCGAAGTCACAAGGGTGAGATTCAATTACCGTGATGACGGATGGTTATGTGGGTGTTTTCTTCGGAGAGAGGGAAAACGGGAGAGTTGGATATATAATAGCCTCTTCCGCTACCGTGGGGTGAGGTCATGAGAACGGACCTTTTAGGGTACCTGCCTCTTCGGACCACCCGACGTCAGGTACCCCAGTGCTTCTCAGTCTGTTCTGACTCGCTGAAGTGAAAGTGAAAAGTGAAAGTACGTAACCTCTTCCTTTACCGTTGGGTGAGGTCACAAGAACGGACCTCTTAGAGTCCCTGCCCCCTCGGACCACCCGACGGTAGATACCACAGCGTGTCTCAGCCTGTGTTGACTTCATTGAATCGTCGTCGGAATCGCCGGATATATAATAAAGTGTAGAGTAGGTAGTGGTGTAGGACAGTTAAGGTGGAGAAGTGATATAAAACTTGGACTCATGTAGAGAAGTAAGGATGACGGTAATTGAATCAGACTCAGTATTAGTAAAACATGTTCTACAACATGTTGTTGTCGAAAGATTGAACAGAAGGACGGGGATCAAACAAAAAAGAAAACCTCCATATTTATTCCAAATAACTAACTATGACACCTTTATAGTTTAACATATCATTAGAGATTCTTGTCATAAACCCCCGTTATAACTGTCACTCCTTTAACATTCATCTTCTCCGACTGTTATTAGAATAAAACTAAGTAATATAAAGTAAACAACCATTCAGTAAACATCATTTTTATAGTAAGTAGAGGTTCGAGAAACTCTTACTTCTTGTGTAGATTAAGTAGAAACGTAGTGGTGTCCATCAATGGTTTTCCGTACTGTATGTGGTCCGTAATATTAATAATTTATTTATGTTATTTTGTTTAATATGTCTACTTATAAAAACTGGAATTCACTTTTAGAGGAAGTTAAAATAAAATGGTCTCGTTTTGATAACGTTGTTAAATTATTTGTCCGAAAGGGTAACAAAAAAAGGGATCCCAATACAAATATGGGAAGAAATAAAGACGTATAACTGTATATTGTTGAAAATGGAATAAAAATGGCTGACTAACCATAAGTAAACTTACATAAAGAGATAACAACTTATAAACCAAAATAAAAAGGTTAAAAGGATGGGGATTAAAACGGATGGGAGACGGGGGCTCGGTAAAAGATGAGTTATTGGTCTTCCTAGAAAGATTGCAGATTTGAACTAAGACCGTGTACGTATTACTATATACGTCGGTTCTAAATTACTCGGGAATGATACACGATCTGTATCAAGATTCACAAAGGACACACCATTGACTAGAATTAGGAGTGTGCTTAGGAGATAACGACCACAGCAATAATTGGGGTAAGAAATCCACTTCTGAAAATTCTTGTCTCTTTTGGTTACGTTAGATCGAGTTCACAGATATCGAATTTGATGAGATGACGGGATGCGCGCGTGTGTGTGTGTGTGGGGATAGTAAGTACCGAAGGTTAACGAGAATTTTATTCAGTATGATAAATATTACCGACTTCTGATAGTAAAACTAGAAGACATTAGGAACGGATGGAGAGGTCGGAGTAGAGAACGGTAGGTCCCGGAACGTCAATTCGTAGTCGAAGGGGTCTGACGATATCGAGGGACATGGTCAGTACGAGTAAAAGTGGAGATACGAAAGTCAGTATAATAGGGGAGGAGAAATCAACAAATGAGGGAAGGGGAGAGGAGGGGATGTGCGTCGGTCGAAGATGTGTAGGAAATTACGAGACAAGGCCATAACGGAGAAGGTCCTTCGGAAACGACTCGTCTAAACGTGAAGGAGACATAAGGGTAATACGGAACAAAAGGTAGGTAAATATACAGTAATGACATGACAAAGTATTGAAAAAAAAACATATAGACAGAGGGAGTGGTCTGACACATGAGGGTCACCAAAAGGGTAACATGAGTTTATAAAACAAAATGGGAAGATAAAAAAACATGGAAAAAAAGATCCTGGAAAAGTAGGGTCCGAAACCGTATCCGATATTACGGTGCTTCTCATCTTTCCCTGACATATCCTAAACAGTAAAACACACACTAACACACTTTTCCTCTACACTCCTATATTCCCCCTAGTACTTGTAGAAAACTATTTTATTCTGGAGTACTATTTTTCTGAAATCTCAAATAAAAAACAGTAAAACGTTATCATTTGACGAAATCCCACCCGATCTGGGTTTTTACCTCTTACCGAGTTTCTGTTATATCAATAGAGTCAGTAAATTGACAGGTTCTATCTATAAGAACCAGTCGTTCTAGAGGAGGTACACCAGTAGCTTCCTGTTTCCGATTGTCTTCGGGGACCTGGTGGGACTCAATGGTCTAGGGTCAGTCGTTCTTCCCCTCTCTTGTATCCCCTGAAGGTGTCCAGTCCGGAACACTACGGTGAGTAGTAAAGAGGAGTGTAAGGTAATGACTCTTGAACCAGTACACAGGTGCGGAGTGACGTTCCCTCGGACCCTTTACATCAGGTGGGAGACGAATTCCTTCACCTCTTACCAAAACCACCCTTCGATCTCTGGTAGTGTCTATATGATTGTTATTTTGACCCGATCAAATGGAACTCACAGTCTATTTACTACCTTCTTAAAATAAAGGAAACATGGTCTTTTGATATACCATGTCGAGGTAAATTGGAAAGGGTACCCTTCGACGTCGTTAGTCTATCTCCGTTATAAATTTTACTAACGACTGTCAACTCGAGGGACAACTTAACGAATGATCCTTCATCATCGGTCTCCCACTGAACGTTACGACTACTAGAGAATTGATAATTAGTGACTGTGCAACATCTAACGGAGATTCATTTTAGGGTCGACTCAATCCATGTAGAATATTATAACCGGGGGTTTATATAAAAGGAAGAAACGTACAGACCTGATCTCTTCCACAATTTACCGTTTCATCGTTGTACTAAGAAACGATCGGTTCTCCACGAGTCTTGATTTTCCTCCCCCTTTTTTTTTTTTTGTAGTTTTTCCCTTGAGTAAAGGTAAGGTTTGGTCTCGGTGTCCGTACTCGAATAAGTGACGGTCAAACGCAAACGGGTTTCATGTGTAAACAACTACTAGAGTACGTTCGACCCCCTTATTCATTTTCACTTAGATGAACTTTACTTTGTAGGGGTACTAAGAGACTATTCTTCGTCCATGTAAGGGTCCTCTCGAAACATCTTGTCAACGGGTCCAAGATGAGGGGTCTCTTCCGAGTAAAACAGTCAGACCCCACACTGAACCCTTAGTCCTTAAGAAAGTACAAGGGACCTACTAAGACTATGACTCGGTTCAAACTCCTTCGTAGAGAGATTATACTACTTTCACCCCTCATCCCCCGTGTATACGGTTTCGTGTCGGGCCTCATTAAAACGAATTACATCCTTTGTTTAGTAGTTGGGATTCAGAGGATCGAACTGTACATCTCAACCGAGACTCCAATCTGGGTGGACACCCTGGGACCTTTAGTCCGGAAGAGACCCTCACCCGGTACTCGACCGACATTTGATCCTCTCGTTAATACTTCCATCTGAAGGAAGGTCGGTAGAGTCTACGGACTGAACAAGAGAAGAAAAGGGTCAAACACCGGGTCGGGTTAACGGTTGTCAACGAACGGTGAGACACCATGCTGCCGAAGGGACCTACCGCCGCCTTTGTGACCCAGCAGTTCGAAGACTGCACGTACTGGTAACCCAAGGACAAAGGGTACGACAGATAACGAATAGAGTAGAGTGGGTCCTCGTTGGAACCCGACAAGTAGTTCTTTGGGAAGTAGTTCAAATAGACGGTGTGTCGTAGTATAGACTGGAAGGAGAAGTACGAAGAGGACCGAAGAGTCGTGTAGCAGTCCTGTCTGGAGGTACATGTCCCTGGAGGGGGTTGACAGCACCTCACCTACTATGACGGAACCCAAGAGCCACTCAGTGTCCCTGGTCTTCGATACCGGTCTGACGGACGACCAGAACAGATTTCTTTGATGACCTTAACCGTCAACCTGACCGGGACTTGATTCCGTGGAAGGGAGACACGTCACCCTATCAACAACCCTTAGAGTCTTTGCACCAAGGAAGGGGGTGGGGCCCGGACCCAACGAACGACAGTGTCCCAAACGGTACTCTAACCGTCACATGGGTCCCGAACAAAGTTGATTGGATTGAAGTAGTTACTGTTCCTTCAACAGATAGTCACCCAAATCTCCCTTTCGGTTCACAATCAGTCCTGTCCGAGTCCCTCCGACCCGTCCCGTTCACGACTTGTCAGATAAACTACGGAAGAAAGGGTAATGACCCCAACTCCCCTACGGTGGGTTTAGACGACGAGAGGATACTGATACGATTTACTAGGGATATGAATAGGTCCCAGGTGTAGGATAAACCTATGATTAAAGTGTTGGTCCTCCCTTTAGATCCTTTAAGTGTGTTAAGTACCATTTTTTCGTCGGAAGTGGTCTTCAGAGGTCCGTATTAATGTAACGTAACCTGGGAGGTCACGTAGTGGTGGGAGGTCCAGGAACTATGAATTTGACTCCAGGGGTTTGGTCGTTACAGTCGTAGTTGAACAATTTGTATGTCCAAACACTCAGAGTGAGTCCCAGACACTTTAGTCTTAGATGTATTAGGGGTACATTAAGTGTACATAAAATTGTGTCCCCAGGGGTTGGATATCCTAGATTACGGACTACTAGACTCTACCTTGACTACATTATTTATTATCTTTAGTTCATGTTTTATTTACATTACGTGAACTTAATAGGGTTTTGGTAGAGAGTGGGGTGGGGTGGTGGTAGGACCTGACATCTCTTTAACAGAAGGTGTTTTGACCAGGGACAACGGTTTTTCAAACCCCTGACGACAAAATTTCAGACTCTGTATGTTGGAATCTGGTATCAGTGAAGAAAATGACGAAAGGTGTATGGTTTCGTTTTCTTTGTATATAATTATACAGTAGTCCGTCTTAAGGTACTTTGGATGTGTGTTACTCTCCTCTATTCTCTTTCCTCCTAAGATTTAATAAGACTAGGGGTAACGGATCGAAGTCGGGGTTGTAGGTCACGAAACCTGGTACCGGACGAACGTGTTGAGTTTTGAGTGACTCTTCAAAAGGGAGAGTCTGTATACATCACCTTTGATTCCTGATATACCCTATTATCACTATGAAGCAAGTCAAGTCAGTGAGTCAGTACAGGTTGAGAAACGCTGGGGTACTTAACGTCGTGCGGTCCGGAGGGACAGATAGTGGTTGAGGGCCTCAAGTGAGTTTGAGTACAGGTAGCTCAACCACTACGGTAGGTCGCTAAAGTAGGAGACAGTAGGGGAAGAGGAGGACGGGGGTTAGGGAGGGTCGTAGTCTCAGAAAAGGTTACTCAGTTGAGAAGTGTAGTCCATCGGTTTCATAACTTCAAAGTCGAAGTCGTAGTCAGGAAGGTTTCTTGTGGGTCCTGACCAGAGGAAAGTCTACCTGACCAACCTAGAGGAATATCAGGTTCCCTGAGAGTTCTCAGAAGAGGTTGTGGTGTCAAGTTTTTGTAGTTAAGAAACCGTGAGTCGAAAGAAGTGTCAGGTTGAGACTGTTGGTATGTACTGATGACCTTTTTGGTATCGGAATTGATCTGCCTGGAAACGACCGTTTCATTACAAAGACGAAAAATTATACGATAGATCCAACCAGTATTGAAAGGAAGGTTCCTCATTGGTAGAAAATTAAAGTACCGACGTTAGTGGTAGACGTCACTAAAACCTCGGGGGTTTATATTTCAGACTGTTATAAAAGTGACAAAGGGGGAGATAAAGGGTACTTCACTACCCTGGTCTACGGTACTTAAATCAAAAGACTTACAACTCGAAATTCGGTTGAAAAAGCGAGAGGAGAAAGTGAAAGTAGTTCTCCGAAAAATCGAGGAGAAGCGAAGGACGGTATTCCCACCACAGTAGACGTATAGACTCCAATAACTATAAAGAGGGCCGTTAGAACTGAGGTCGAACACGAAGAAGGTCGGGTCACAAAGAGTACTACATGAGACGTATATTCAATTTATTCGTCCCACTGTTATATGTCGGAACTGCATGAGGAAAAGGACAAACCTTGGTCAGACAACAAGGTACAGGTTACGATTGACAACGAAGGACTGAACGTATATCCAAAGAGTTCTCTGTCCAGACCACCAGACCATAAGGGCAGAGAAAGTCTTAAAAGGTGTCAAATAACACTAGGTGTGTCAGTCTCCGAAACCGTATCAGTTATTTCGTCTTTATCTACAAAAAGACCTTGAGAGAACGAAAAAGGTACTAGGTCACCTACAACCGTTAAACTAGAGACCAAGGGGACGGAAAAGATTTTGGTCGAACTTGTAGTCCTTCAAGTGCCAAGTGTATAACGATTTCGGACTGGACCTCTTAAAACTCGTAATGAAATGATCGTACACTCTACTCACGTTAACACGTCATCAAACTCGTAAGAAACCGTAACGGAAAGAAACCCTAATCTTACGTTTGACTGAAAAAACGTAGGACACCGGTGACGACTCAAAAGGTTTAAACGACCGTATAACTCACGTCGTGAAAGTGTCGTAGTAGAAGGTCCTAAACTTTATCGAGTTGACCTTAAGGTAGTGGAGGTGATCGAAACAAGTATCACTACGAAAGATTCCGGGTGAACTGAAGTGCAAGGTCCTACAGACCGCGATCCACTCACTAGTGTCGTAGCACTAATAGAACCAGTACTTCTAGAAAAAACATGTCAAAAAACACATAAGAACGGTGGAGAAAAATTATAGAAGACGAAGACAATCCGGGTATGTTAAAGACAGGAAATAGTTCGGATAGAAACGTACTTTACAAGGGAACCATAGAGATTAAAAGAACTTCTCTAGAGATCAGAAAGGGTAAGACAACAAAAGGAGATAATAGAAACAAACGCACTAGAGAGTCCTTTCGAAAGAATAGAGAGGAACGATAAGAAACTTTGAGACGTAAGTCTACGAATATAGAAAGGAAAAGAGGAAACGAAAGTGAAGAGAAGAAAAGTGTCGATAAACATTCCGGAGGAGTCTGTCGGTAAAACGAAAAAATGTAAAGAAAGGTACCTCTACTAGAACTAGGGACAGAGGACATGTTACAGTGCTTGGAGGCGGGAATCAAGTAGTCCGTGAGATAGTCTAGATCAGGGAATTTAGATAAAGAGTGAAGGTGACATAACCAGGTGACCTCTTCCCTTACCGTTTGGTGAAGTCATAAGAACGGAACTCTCGGGGTACTTGTCATACTTTTCCGTTTTACTATCCTATGACTTTCTCCTTGAGGGGTCCAGTCATACACGGGTCGTGCGATGACCTCTAATCACCTCTTTATTGAGGTCTATCATACTTCCCTACCTCGGTTTCGTTTTTGTTATGGGTCAACACCTACACTGACCACTATCTTCGTTCCAGGTCACGACATTTGTCGTTATAACGTATCCTTGGACCTTACAATCTAGGTACTTAGTTCCGTTTAACGGTCATTAGTTTGTCCTCTACCGTTCTCACTTGCAGCTGTAAGATCCTTAGTCGTTTGATTTTACCTGACCTTACCCACTTAAATTAAGTCTACTGGTAATATAGATGATGAGGCCCGTCCTTAGGGAATCTTCTTTACCTTATCGGCAGTACCAGTTGTTTTCTCAGGTTTTACGTCATCAACCTACGTTAGAGTTTTTGTTGTCTTACCAGAGACAAGCAAAGGTTCCGTTTGGTAAGTTATAGTGTCATTAGGTTCAGATACGGGGTTGGTCATTGTGACTTCTTCGACTTCAACTTGTCAGACCACGACACTTCGTTATTTGGAAAACGGAGGTAAAAAGTCCAAAGTAAACCCCCCTCTATTTCCTTTACACCCTACCACCTAAATGACTTATGTAGGTACTGACCACCTTGGACTACCTAAAACGTTACTTGAGTGAGATGGACCGTTGATAAAGGAACTTCTAACATCGGATACAGTTCCATTGAACCTTATAAACGATACAAAGAATTAGTAAACAAATGTCATTCGAAATCGATACCCTCGTGTCTCAAATCCCCCGTTCACGATTTCTGGTAGTTACGTATACCTTTCCATGGTATTTTATCTGTAAAAAAAGTCACCGAACATTAGTCACAGGTGGATTGGTCTGTTACCTCTTACCTTGTTAAACGTTTACTTAAGAATCGAAGAGGTTGAGACTGTCATTTTCCAGACTTCGACGAGTGGGTGAGTCAGTCACAAATGTAGGAGAGATGTCATAGGAGCGGTTCTTCTATCGGGTGACTACAAACGTACTCCGTCTCTATTTTGTAAGTGACTTAAAGGTTTTCGGAGAGAGTTGAGAACAGTGAAGTAATTTTTCACGATGAAATATAAAAAGATTATAATAAGAAGGACACTGTGTAGGTAATCATTAGGAAGGAGTAGTACCCCAGTTTGTCTTGTTTCTACAAGGAAGAGGTATTTCACGAAGTCTATACTTCAGTAGAGAGGGATCGAACGACTCGACGGAGAAGAGTTTCGGTTTATAAGTGTGAAGGGAGTTCACAAGAAGTATCCTAACTATCGTCTTGGGATCTTTGAAGTGACACACTCTGTATCTAAAAATTATCAGAAACGGAGGACGTAGTGAAGGTAATGGCCCTACTAGTAAGTTCGACGATACTTAGGTGGTAAAACTCATAGTGGGTAAGATACAGAGATGGTTAGGTCTATTGTGTGTGTGTGTGTGTGTGTGCGTGTGTGTGTGTGTGTGTGTGGTGAAACTACAAAAAAGGACGTATTACATGTCGGACGTAATAGGACTATTTATCGAAGTACAGGTCGTGGAGTGCGACCTATCAGTGTCCGAGACTCAAGTCCAAATCACGAGTAATCTATGACCTTACCGACGTGACGGAGATGGGACTTCACTTGAAGAGGTCGTACTCCTTTTCGACTGTTGAGGTAGAGGTTCTGACAGATCAGTCAGTACGAAAAACCGTACTTTAGGGTGTACTTCCTCAAAATCTTACCCTTATACCGACAGGGGGTTTAGCGGTTGTTGAATCAAATAAAAATGTAGAGATTATACGTATAACGTATTTAAAATTCTGGAACCCTCAATCAATGTACCTCGCACTTATAACTTACGTCAGGATTTTGTAAAAACTTTCTTCGACTTCTGATACGAATATGAAACACCACTAGCAAGTTGTGTATGAATGTTGAAGGAATGTTCTTTTTCGACCATTCCTTTTACAAACCTAGAGACCAATTACACGGACCTACTTAAGGTACAGTAAGACCGTGAGTAGACTGATTCATTGTGACAAACTTTTTTTTTTTTGTTTTTTAGAAGGAAACCTTCACCATAAATATATGATCTCCCTGTTATATAATAGTTAGATCTTTGACCACTCAAGACGAATTTGTCCTTTCACATCTTATTTACTAGTTTACTAATTGGGAACCCCTACACTTTAACACAGTTGTCTACGGGTTGTAATCAATTAGTGTATGGGACAGGTGGAAGTGACCGTTCGGAAGGTTCCTGATCTATGAAGGAGTAGTATCTCGTATTCCTATTTAGTAGAGTGATTCGACTCATTTACGGGGAGTTGACTATTTATGAATTGAGTTTTTTTCTGTAAACGGTTCTTCAGTCTCGGGAAGTGTTGTTTCTTCTTAAATGTTTATTCTCTACGGTGTACGTCTGACTTAAATGTTACTCTTTAACAGTCACTCGTCAGTCCAAGTGAACACGTCCTTCCGCGTAGGCAGACTTTACTTGAGGTGGTTCATCCGACTCGGTTGAAGATATTCATTTCTGTATCCCGACCAGGGTCCGGGAAAATTTTTAAAGTCGAGTAGTAACGTGACTCCGTCATACTGTGTGGTACTGTCTTTGACCGGAACCCTTCTAGGAAATAATCTCACTTTTTGATCAGTTGATATACATATATATGTGAGATGGAGTGTACCGATGTAGTGATTCTTCGTTTTCCGTGTATGGTTTCATGAGTTTTCCTTGTTTGTATGGAGTATAATCGGGAGTCACGGGGGTTCTATTGTGATTTTTACCTCTCATTAACAGAAAAACAGAAGATCGTATCGTGGTGGATCTAAATAGGGTCGTGAGGGAATGAGGTATACATGTCTGATTTGACTTGAAACTATGGGTAACTCAATACTGGGAAAGAGGTCGGTTACGAACCTACTTTTGTGTGGAGGAGTAGAAACAATGATAACCCATGGGTGTAAACCGGTTGGGAAAAGTATAAGACGAAAACTCAAGTGTGGGAAAATTATCCGTATCGCCGGTTAAAAGTTCGTTGTAAGATAGAGGTTCTTATATTCTTTTTAGTAAACAGAGGGTTATAGTGAGAGACTTCTCAGTCCTTTGGGTTTCCATTAGGGACGAGACTATAAATGCTCGACCTAATGGTGTCCGGTAGGAAGATGGAGATCCTCGAAGTCTGTGGCGGAGACTTTTTATTCTACCTTGATCTAGTTACCCAAAGTTGGAAAATTAAAAAAGGGTACCTTGGTGTAGAATTTCAATTTTGAATACGTCCTAAAGTTACATGATTCCTCGAGTTTCCTTACTCAAACCTAACTCTTTACTGAGAAGGATCGGAGGAGAGACCAAAGGTGTCACTGATGGTCTACGAAGATAACTTGGGAGTCCCAACTTCCTTGTGTTAAACTAAACTTTTAGTGAACACCAGTCAGTCCGGAGTCGTTTGACCCGACGGCCGGTTCGACCCCGGTGACAAACAAATGTATAACAGACAATAATATCAAGATCTTCCCTGAAGGGACCACGAATCAGCGAGTCAACACAGACTGAGAAAACACTGGGGTACCTGACATCGGACGGTCCAAGGAGACAGGCACCCTAACGGGTCCGTTCTTAGGGCCTCACCCAACGGTAAAGGAAGAGGTCCCCTAGAAGGGTTGGATCTCTAGTTTGGACCCAGAGGACGTAACGTCCATCTAAGAAATGGGAGACTCGGTGGTCAGGTAACCGATTCTAAGGTACGAAGGTTGTGTCCCCCGGTACCAAACTAGGGACTCGGCCCTTGATCTAGAGTACACGATATTGATTCTGGACCATGTCGTTTTATTTATTTACATATCAAGATTTTCTTTTTCAATTCATCAAAGGTGTCATTGGTATATCGGGTGTTTCGGTTTTTATATATGATAGAACGGGAACTGTGTTTTACAAACGACTGGAGATACGATTTACTCGAGGTTCAAATGAGAGACGATAGTATAAGATATCATAAAAAGAGATTTTCATGTATGTGTTTCGTATCTAAAAGGTACTCTTAGTAGAAAGTGTGAACACTGACAAGACACTAGGTTTGAGTGCCTGTCATATGAAGGGACACCAATACCCACACTGACACCTCACTCTTTTGGGATT
This sequence comes from Capra ibex, assembly GCA_006410555.1. Classification (NCBI taxonomy): domain Eukaryota; kingdom Metazoa; phylum Chordata; class Mammalia; order Artiodactyla; family Bovidae; genus Capra; species Capra ibex. Next base: position 12,513 of record SJYO01054402.1, read on the forward strand.
TACTACTCGATACGTACAAGGTCAACTTTAGGATCAAAATTTACATCCAGACGAAACAATAGTTGTTTCTTAGTCGTAGTAAGTGTATCTGGAGGTTTATTCATTTCCGGATAGATTATTTACGTGACACTATAGTTGATAATGTCTTCATTGTAAAGTATCTTTATCACGATATGACTCACAAATCTCCGGACTCAAAATCAGGACCGAGACGATGGTTCAACGACACACTGGAATTCGTCAAGGGAGACGGAGAGACCTAAAGTCAAGGAGGTGAACATTTTGTCCGTATTGTTACAGGTGGAGAGTGTTGATACGTCGTTTACAAAGGAAACCTATGTCTTTATCTCTCTATGTTCTAAACCGGGTTTCACATATTTTGGTTAACCGGTAGAGTTCAGATAAACTTTATCTTCGTGTGTACACCGTTCAAAAGAGGTTTGAGGAGACTGTCACTCCTTATAACCTATGTGTGTTTACTAAAATTATTGTGGTCAAAGGAGTCAACAACCTTCACTCCGTGTAAAATCTTTACGATTGTTATATTAAACCGGGGGTTTCGTTGTAAAAGAGTCCTTTCAACAAATGTAAATCAGGACTCTTTAACACTATAAATCTACTCGCAAGTTTCGTTATACGAAGTCTAACATAAGGTCCGTTTTAGATGAAGACAGAACCCCTTCCATTTTTCGTTAAAGAACATAAAGGTATTGTAGAGAGGCATACCTCATGTGTCTGAAAGTGTATACCCATGTATTAGTCTGTACACGTCACCCATCCTCATCTATAATAGGAGTAAAAGACCACTTTACTCTCTTTCTCCCCGTCAAAATTCACTGTTTCCGATATAACCTCGAGTCAGAGTGTTGCTTCGGTAGAGAGGTATTCCACTGAAGGTTACAAAATCCTCGACTTTCGAGTCCTTTATGACCTTGTACCCGTCGGTTGGGGTCTTTAGGACCGAGGAGGAGGAGCAAGTCGGGGGACCAGGTAGCAAACACGATTTCCTTGTAAGGTTGAACATTCTGATAGTTTCGTTGTTATTTTATGTAGGTATGTGGTGAACCACTCGTCGTGATTTAAGTAACGGAACCTCCGACTGTACGGTAAACATTAACGTACCCCCTTTTCTGATAGCCGTCTTTTGAGACTTATTACTGGATTCCTACGAGTTAGTCGGGGTTTGACGTTAGTCGTCCCTTCAGTTCCACTTGTGACGTGTGACTCCTCCGACTTGGATGGGGTACAGGAAGTCATTGACGTTCAACACGCACCACGAATCGTGTTTTGTCCCCAAACCCGTCGTTTCGACCAAACGTCAGAGTAATCCTTCGTCTCATGAAACCGGGGTGTTGGAATCCGTGTGGACACCGAGACAAGAGTCCGGTGAGGGGTTGTTAGACCAGTTGAGTGTGAAGCTTTTACAGACAACTATTTGGTGTCTAACAATGAGGTCTACTAACGAGACTTTAAGTACAAAGATGTAGATACGCGACTCATATATAAACCTATCCTCACCTTCCTTCTCGCAATAATCGTAGTACATAACTAACCCACCCCCTTTTTTCTGGTCATCACGGTTAGTGCCCCCGGACAACATATTTACTTACAAACTACGAATCAAACTACAAAAATAAACCCACGTCTTCCCTCCTTTCTCCCCTTTCAAAAGATTTACGAGCGACATGGAGAGTATAACACGTGAACAACAAAGAAAGTCATATTACCAAGGGCAGGTTCCCTTCTTACCCTTTACACCGTGGGCTGGGACTAACGTCTTCGAGAGAAACGCTATAGGTTGTAAAATTCAAGCAACGCAGAGTATAGGGACAAGTGTCGGTTGAGGGTGAATCCCGGAGACGTCTAGAGAAACCCCGCGTACAACGAGCTATAGGAGTTTAAGGAGAAATAGATGACGGACCATGACGACCGAAAACGGTTACCTAACTTGGTCGAAATGAAAATAATACTCTGGTCTCGTTAGCTACTCGGGTTGTTGACGTTCCCCTAGGCTACGCTCTTTGTCTTGTTACGGAAGAGGTGCATTCTGAGGGGTGAGAGGAGAAGACGGAAAACAGACGAAAGAGAAAGAAACGGGATAAAAGTCAGGTATAGAAACGGTGACGGGGAACTGTCACGTACGTCTCGTGTGAATAACTAGAGAGATCCTCTGATCCTCTCCTTCATCTCAATCCACTGCCTCCTTTCTCTGTTTGTATATGCCCGAGGTTCCTTGAGTAGATTTCTCATTGAAGACTTAATAAAACCAGTATAGATTATAAAAATTTCCTTAAGTACTTTTACTTTCACAATCATTGAATCAGCTCAGACTGAGAAACGCTGGGGGTACTTGACATCGGACGGTCAGAGGAGACAGGTACCTTAAGAGATCCGTTCTTATGACCTCACCCGACGGTACAGGAGAGGTCCTCTAGACCGACCCAGAGGACGTGACGTCCGTCTAAGAAACCGTAGAGTCAGTGGTCCCTTCGGGACTCTTTAAATACCCTTCCCCCATTTATTAGGGAGTGAGGTTTTTCGTGGCGATTGGTTCCTTTACTTTCTCGTTCCAATATGGAGAGTTGTTCGTTAATGGTTTCGATTGCATTGGCAAGACTTAGTTCTTGTTTCTTTTCCCTTCCCACGTTTATATGAACTTACGTAGAACACTATGACACTAAATATTATTCTTTATACATAAACAAGAAACAGGGGTAAAGACCGTGTCTTGAAGATTGTGGGAACCATAAAGGATTCACTACTCTTGGTGTTTCCACAGAAACCAACACAATTGTTTCACTGAAAACCTGGAATGGATCCTACCCCCGGTCAATAGGGGTACACTAATCTCCCAACCTTGAAGCTTTGAGTGGGAAGTTGGAAGGAAAGTCCCTCCCCTCTTCCTGACCTTTAACTAAAGTTAGTGGTTACCGATTCATATCCTCAACGCCTAAGCTAGGGACCCAACCCTTCTAGGGGATCTCCTCTCGTACCGTTGGGTGAGGACGTAAGAACGGACCTCCCGTGTCTTAAGGACCGTTCAATGTCAAGTATGCCAGTGTTTCTAAGCCTGTACTGACTCCACTGAATCGTACGTACGTGTGTGACTACCGATTACTATATTAGTTGACACTGACACATTACCCCCGAAGGGTCCACCGTGATCACCATTTCTTCGATGGACGGTTATGTCCTCTACATTCTCTACACCCGAGTTAGAGACCCAACACTTCTAGGGGACCTCCTCCCGTACTGTTGTTATAAGAACGGACTTCTTAGGGTACCTGTCTGCTCGGACCGCCCGATACTAGGTACCCCAGTGTTTCTCAGTTTGTGTTGACTTCGCTGAAGTGTGCTGACACATTACTCGGAAGGTATTTTTGGGTTTTCCTGTCCCAAACCTCTCGGAGGTCCAACCACTCGTACACCTTTAAACCCCTCTTACCCACTAGTCTCTTATGTCCCTTCGAACGGGGGGTATGGAATGGGATACGTATAAGATAGACCGACAAGGACTCAACATAGAAAAATATTATCTGGTCATTAGATCAGTAAAGTTACAAAGAGACTCAAAATAGTCCGTGAGATCGTTTAATTAGTTTGGGTTCCTCTCCTAACACCCCTCGAGGTGGATGTCGGTCGACCAGTCTTCTTACTCCCTGTAGACCCTTTTGGTCTTCCCCTCGTCAGAACACCCTGACTCGAGAATTAGACACCTTAGACTACAATAAGGGGTCCTCACAGTCTTGACTGACTCGACCGAACATCCTGTGGGTTGACCACAGCTTCTTAACCATCATACTCCCGTTTTATAGAGGAGTAAGGGTGTCTACCCTTAACTCTACCCTTAAATCAATTCCTGGGGAATCCACCACAGTCTCTTTACCCTAAACGAGCTTGTCGGGACCGAGTACCTTTGTACCCCAAACCCCTCTCTTTTATAATTATTGATTTTCCCGTCCACCTACCACTTAAAAACTAAGGATCTACCTCTCCTTTGTCCGTTTCTCATTCTACTCTCAGTCGAGTTGAAGACCCCAATGAAATTCCAAAGTCTACATGGTTCCGTGGTTCGTCACTAACCTTTATAGAGGATAAGGGTGAGCCCTGTGTCTTCTGTTCATTACTGGGAGACAGGTGGTCAGGAGACGGAGGCCATACCTTGGGGACACGGTAAAGAAATATTTGAGTTGTCGATGAAGAGATCCTGGAAATTCGGAGGTCTTACCGAAAATAAAAGACTGTTTAGTGACAATCCCCTTCGTCTGTTCTCTTTCTTTTATTCGCATATAATCCTTTGTACAATCAAAGATCCTCGTCGGGACACGAATACGGTCTGAGTCACGGGATGTGGAACAGATAGAGATCGGGGACAAGACCTTTCACGGTCAGTGGACCATTAGTATCAGTACTGAGGTTCCAGTCCTCCCTAAGGATCTATAATTCAATTCTATGTTACAAGGGGGAATTGAGATATTTGATCTCGTCTAGTTACCTGAGTCTGTAAGATCTTTACACAATTTATTGTTTCCGGTTCCGCCCCTTTTCTAAAGACGAACCGGGGTTCAACATGGTTATCTCTTTCCCTTTTTTGGTACGATACATCGGTTGGTAATATTAACTAGAGATCGCTGTAAAGGATTTTACCTACTGTTTATTGGTAAGTGTAAGTACCTCTACACTTATCTGTACTTTCGTTCTAAGGACTAACGCACTCTAAACCTTTACGATCCTTCTTAAATTTACTTTTCACTTTCACAAACAACGGGTCAACACAACGAAGAAACACTGGGGTACCTGACATCGGGTGCTCCGCGGAGACAGGTACCTTAAGGGGTCCGTTCTTATGATCTCACCCAACGGTAAGGGAAGAGGTCCCGTAGAAGGGTTGGGTCCCTAGTTTGGGTCCAGAGGGTGTAATGTCCGTCTAAAAAATGGAAGATTCGGTGGTCCTTTCGGGGATCCTGTTTAAATTCTTCCCGAATTCGGTCGCGTCCCGAAGAGTCTCTGAAAGGTAACACTTAGATGTCTTTTGCCTCTCCAAGAGGGTTTAGATAAATGGTCGTACGACAAGGTCACTTGTGTCAGACCTTTTAAGACCGAGCAGGACAGTGGGTAAAAGGTCGTGGGTGGGGGAGGTGATCCGGTGTGAGGGACGAAGAGGAGGGTCTTGAGTCCCGTTTTAACACCTACCCCTTTGGTCTGATACACTTTCCTTTTTTTCTTCGGTTTTACCCTACTGTTTGTCTATCGCGGTAAAACCACTTCGGTTGGTTTTCACCTGTTTCCGTCGACCAGTGGAGAGATCACGGAGAACTGATCCTTGACGAAGGAGAGGGCGTAATGAGATCTCTATGTTGAGTGTAGTGGGACAAAAGTTATGTTTCTTGTTAGAATATCACCGAACTCGTGGTCCTTTACCATAGACAAGGGTAGTTTCGAAAGCTGTCTCAACGTGTACACTTACGTTCCGCGTAAGGTCCTCCGATCCAGGGACGGTTAATGGAAGAGTACCCTTGAGACGACTCCTTCAAATACTTTACAGAGGAATATTCAGTCATCACTACTAATTGTAGGGACAACGGTTGACTGTAAAATAAGGGTAGTGAACGGGTCGTCCCTACTAACTGTTCTTACCTGTGGACAGTATGTGTTTTAATATAGAACCCACAGTCCATACTTCTTCATAACAGTACGACCCTGGTTTCGTCACCATTACAATGGAGTTGAAGGGAAGATCCACAACCAAAAAAGGAGGTGTCTCGAGACTGAAGACAAAAGGAAATTTACGGAGTTGAGTCCGTAAATATTATTGACGATTTTATGTACGATGAATCTGACAGTACTTCTGAGGTAAAAATCTCTTCCCCTTTTCCCTCGGACACTTATCTAGACTACATTTGATACCGTAGACGAACAACAGTGGGAAAAGGAAGACTAAGAGATCTCTACAATAACAATAAGAAGTCGAATTTTTTCTTTTCTTGAAAGGACCCACGTGTTAAATCCCCCTGGAACAACAGAAACCATTGTTGACGGACTGTCATGTCAACCACCAAACTCAAGTCATAACTTATGACCCCCATGGACCGGAAGTAGGTGACAACTCTCGTTAACCCTTCCATGGGAGACTCCCGTACCCTGAACCCTCTCTTTGTCCCTCCTTCACCGTTCTTCGACTGAACCACCAGGAGAACAGGAACACTCCAGGGCCGGGAGTTGAGACCTACGGAGGACTTGTGTGAACCGACAAGGCGTGACAAGGTGTCCGGAAAGTTTGTGTTACAAGTGTCTATTTAAGAAATCGAGATACAGGGGTGTGGTTTGGGTAGAGAGAAAATTGAGGAGTAGAGTAATTTCCTATGATCTATCTGAGGATCCTCGGTAGAACCTGTGAAGACAGAGAGAGTTCGTTATGTAGGACAGAGTGTGAGTCAAAACAGACGAAGGATTTATAGAGAAGTTAGGTAAGAGACATATCTGTGTGTGTGTGTGTGTGTGTGTGAGATGACAGAAGAAAGTCCGGATGTAGTAGAGAGGGGGTTTGACGATGTGTAAATTAACCAGAGGGACGGAGGTCAGAACACAGGGGAGTTTGTTAAAGGGTGGACGATGTGTCTTCAGAGATTCACGGTCAGAATAGAGTAGTGGAAGACCAGAGAACGGGCGGACCATAGTCATAGGAGAGGTCACATTTTAAGTGGAAAAAGGATATTACGTGTCCCGGGACCTTAGACCTAGGGTGGAGAGGTCGGAAAGTAAGGAGAGGAGGTATCAGTTGTAGAACGAGAAGGGTTGAAGTCCTCTCGTAGAACCAGGATGTCAGGAAACATGAAGCGTGTGGTAGGAGAAACGGACCTTACAGGTAGGGACAGACCGGTCGGACCTGTTGAGAGGGACGGGGAAGTTCACAGACAGTTTCGGACTGGACGAGAAAATTCGGACAAGAATAGGTAAAGCTGGGGTGAGAGTCAATGTACGAGGAAGACACAAAGGGTACCGTAAGATTCCTGTAGAGGTAAAATTTTCCATTGTATTATTATTTCCATTATCATTATTATTCACCAGTACATACCTATACTCTCAACCTGATATTTCTTTCGACTCACAGTTTCTTAACTCCGAAAACTTGACACCACGACCTCTTCTGAGAACTCTCAAGGAACCTGACGTTTCTCTAGGTTGGTCAGGTAGGATTTCCTCTAGTCAGGACCCACAAGTAACCTTCCTGACTACAACTTCGACTTTGAGGTTATGAAACCGGTGGACTACGCTTCTCGACTGAGTAAACTTTTCTGGGACTACGATCCTTTCTAACTCCCGTCCTCCTCTTCCCCTGTTGTCTCCTACTCTACCAACCTACCGGAGTGGCTGAACTACCTGTACCCAAACCTACCTGAGGCGCTCAACCACTCCCTGTCCCTCCGGACCGCACACCACAAAGTGCCCTAGCGTTTCTCAGTCTGTACTGACTTGCTGACTTGACTTGACTTATTATTATTACATTATTTATGATATAAAATCAACAAACAACGGAGAGAGTGGATGGTCTGACTCTGAGGGAGAAATGTCCAGAAAGAGGATGGTGTCTCCCCGGATTCTGTATTTCTTCAAGTTGTACGGGTAACTTGTTGACTCACTTTCTTACTTAAGGTCATCGTTGGGATAGAAATTAAGATCTTCTAAGTGAAAAGGAAGACGGGAGAGAGTGTACCGACTTCATAGACCGGTCAAGACAGTGAGACGACTAGGTGAAACTTGAACGACAGTCGCTGTTGGGAACCGGAAAGAGGAGGGAAGAGTAGGACATGCACCCGTGAACCGGTCTCCTGATTGGAGATGTAACTAGGAATAATTTGAAGTAGAACAATCAAGGTCGGGGAACTAGGGATAATTTTAAGTAGTACAATCAAGGTCGGGGAACGAGGTTCGGTAACATTAGAAAGACTTAGAATAAAGACAGTAGGTTAATCGATAAGAAGGGTTAGAACATAGAAGACTTCTAGATTCTTCGAACGGTGGATAAGAGTATGTTTCGTAACTATTTTGACAGTAAGTCCGAACATAAACGACCCATCTTATAACCCACCGAGAATTTTAATGTAAATATTTTACACACCAAAAATTTCTGTATTTTTAATACAGGTTATACTGTTGATTGTATCAACATTGATCTACACTTTTATTTACTATTAGATACTTCTGTTATTTCTTTGTACTTTGTTGTTCCAACAAAAATCCACCCTCCAACTATTATCAGAATTTTTATCGTATAAATGACTTACGACCCAGGTCCGTGATAATGTTTTACTCGAACTATACTTAATCAAGTAAATTAGGAGTGTTAGGAGTATCACGATACTCCATCCATGATGATAATAATAGGTGAAATGTCTAGTTCTTTAATCCCATGTTCCTTCAATTAGTCTGACACGGGTCAGTATGTCCAGTATCACCACCTTAGTCTTGAAATTAGGACCGTATATTCAAGGTCCAACACGAAAATAGGTTCCCACACCCACATTCTGACTTAAACATTTCAATACATTTTAATCAACATATTTCAATGTTAGGACTTAAACATTTCAATACATTTTAATCAACATATTTCAATATTAGTAGTATCTATGTACATTTCGATTTCTCCGGTCTCGGTACTGGATCGTCCAGTGAATCCTGGAGGAACATCTAGTAGTAGTAAGTAAACATCGAGAAGGATGAATTAGTCACCACTAAAGGAATGGGTTTAAGTCGGGTATATAAGGGAAGAATAAATAAACCTATGTTTGAGTCAGGGGTAGTTTCCGAGAAAACAACAACAACAACAACAACAAGGCTCTTCCAAAATTTCCAGGAATAACTCATAGAAGTTGAAAAAGAGGATTTAAGTTAAGTATTCGAAAGATGACAATAGTGTTCTACCGAGTGGTGCGTAAGTATGAAGGGAATGAATACACGAAGATATCAGAAAATATCTAAATGGATTGTTAATAAGTCGTTGAGGATGGACGGTCCGGTACTCCTGTGACTCATTTACCGTAGGAATAGTAGGTCTTTGTGTATCAGATTGTCTCTTGTTTTTGTTAATCTTATCGACGTAAAAATTACGAAAGCGATACGGTTCGTGATACGGTTCACGTAATGTACGTCTTGGCATGTACTATCTTTTTCCATCAATTTACAAAACTGAGGTCTCAGTTTTCTCGACTCATGTTTATGATGGAGACGGTGAAAGACGGACACACTGGTGAAACACGGAGTTAAAGAATAGACTTTTTTTTCTTATCATCGATGAAGTATCTCAATAAAACTCTTAGTTTATAATGTTACGTACTCTTCGGAAATCGTGTCACGGACCGTGTGTTTTGTGTTATTTACAATCGTCAATCATGAATAGGATGGTTACCGGTAAAATATCTACTCCTTTGAACTTTAAATTTCTTCGGTACACTGAAATAGTTTAAAATATCAATTATTCAAACAGTACACTGAAATGGTTTAAAATATCAATTACACAAACAAATCACCGATTCAACACAGGTTAAGAAAACGTTGGGGGTACCTGACATCGGATAGTCCGAGGAGACAGGTACCCTCAAAGGTCCGTTCTTATGACCTCCCCCAACGGTAAAGGAAGAAGTCCCTTAGAAGGGTTGGATCCCTAACTTCGGGTGTAGAAGACATACCTATCCACCTAAGAAATGGTGGCTCAGTGGTCCCTTCGGGTTAATTATACATGTCTTCAAATTTCAAACGAGAATCGGTGAGGGGAGAGGACAGAGATGTCACACTATACACGCAGATACATCATTCCGATCCGACGATACCCTCTTGTTTTCTCCTCGTAGACTGGGATGGAACATCCTTTCCTTAGTCCCCTCCGGAGATCTTCTCGACCTCGAAATCGACTCCGACCGTCCAGTTTGTTCTCAAGCCATCTCTTCTTCTGTTCTTCCTTCACCTCCGACGTCCAACCCTCGTACCACCCTCGTAAGGTTGGTCTCAGTCTTTGAACAGTTTCCGTCCAACGTTATTCTTTGACGGTTCAGGTCACTTGACGTTTTAACCATCCTTACTGGTTCTCTACTGATACGGAAACGAGGGACACCCAATAGTCGTGTTGAACCGTGACGAAAAAGGGTTCCTCTGAAAGAAAAGGTTATGTAGGAGGTGAAGAAGTGACCAGTCTCACTTTACGTCGCCCCAGTTAGAAATGTGAGGAAGACGGAAATCTTTCTACTTGAGTAGAGTTTCTACTCTGAAAGTCGTTGACAGTACTCCTAGTATCAAGAATAGAGATAAGATGGTTCAGAGAGAAACGAAGTACTAGATCATTATAAATACCTACCGAGGGTTGTACGTGTTTAGGGGAGAATTGATCGACCACCCCTAAACAGAACGTTCGTCAATTATAGTTCAGAAGAACTTAGAGACATAGAAGTGAAAAACGGGGAACAACTCAGTCGTTCAAGACATATGAACAACTGAGAGACGATTTACTTTTACCTGAGTGACAAAAGAGACAATTATAGTTTTATCATAAGGAAACCGTGAATCCTAAGACCCCAAAACAGTTGTTCAGAAAGGTAGGGACACTACTAACACAATACCTGGACTGGTGGTACATTACCAGGGGATCCAGTACTTAAGTTAACTCAGATCTTCGGTACCTCGAAGGATATCTAGAGAGTGGTCTTACAAGAAAAGATGGGGTTTACAGTTAGTGGGTAAAATGGACCCGTACGTAAAGTTATTCTGTATAAGAGGATTACCGGTCTAACATAGTACTGTAACACACGGGGTACAGTTCCCGTGAAAGTGATTGTTGGTGGTTTTGGACCCTTGTTAGAACAGGGGAAAGAAATAGACAATATGTTAGTATGGAGATCCCAGAGGGACTGATCTTATAGTGTTAAATCCTGTCTAAGATTTACGGACCTGAAAGTGAAAATCCTTAGAAACATAGTCAGTAACCTTACTGATCATCATTTGAAAGGTGAATTCGTAATTGGTAGTGTTAAAATTAACAATACCCCGACCCCCACCTCCTCTCATTGTAGTAGGAAAGACCTCTTCGTTGGTTACTTGATTCTGAAACGGTCGTATAACTACTGTATAAACGGGACCGAACACCGGAACAACAGTCAGTACGTTAGTTTTTTATGAAACACTTACGAAAGTTATAAGTTCTTATAAGTTGAAGGTCTCTAAGACCAAGAAGTCACAGTAAAGATAAACCACGTCGACAAGGACAAAAAGATTCGGAATATAAGGGGCTGAAAACAATAGGTCGACGACCCGATCGAAGAATACGGTAACGACCGGAGGACGGACGGGACTGAAGATTACCTGTGGCGATCCAGGATCTATCCGGAAGTATCGCCTTGGTCTAAGGACGTGAGGTGCAGAAAAAGTAAAAACTGTGAGACAGACCAATACACTGTGTGACATAACGGACCGGGACTAACATCTCAGAGGACTTTTATGTCTAGGACATTATCCAGACTGAACGGTATAAGATCAAGAACAAGAGACCGGGGACTTCAGGTCTGAGAGTAGAATGACAACTAAAAGTTTACACAGAGGTAGACCGTGAATGAAAGTAGGTTGTTTTTTTCTAAAGAAGGAAGAACCGATCGAGAGTTCATTATACTACGACTTTCCTATCACCCTCGATAGGTGATACTAATCTTTTCTCGGTAAATTGTCTACTGTTTCCCGGTCTACGTACAGGGTTTCCTCCAGTGGACTCTTAGTCCGGTCACGTCTCGTGTTCGAAGTAGTTTTACTTGATTGGGAGCGACACTTTGGAAGTGGATGACTTGTACGTTAATAGTTGTCCAAACCTCAGAAGATTTGGAATTAGATCAATATTGTCATCAACATAATAATTATACAGAAGTTAGTACACAAGTTGTTTAGATCACGACGAGTCATCGAACTCAGCACAAACTGAGAAACGTTAGGGTACTTGACATCGAACGGTCCGAGGAGACAGGTACCCTAAAAGAGTCGTTCTTATGACCTCACCCAACGGTACGGGATGAGATCCCCTAGAAGAACTGGGTCCCTAATTTGGGTGCAGAAGATGTAAGGGACGTAACCGTCCGTCCAAGGAATGGTTATCGTGGTGTACCCTTCGGATAATATACAGTCCATGTATCATCGACATACGGACAGAGAAAAGAGTATCTCGAATGAAAGATCACCTCTACTTATCTTTTAGTTGTATCTTTGTCTTAAATGAATTATTGTATTAAAATCTCTCAAAATTTACGATGGTTTTCGGACTTTGTTCTGTTGTCCTATCTCTCATTGACCACCCGGATGAAATCCATCCCACTGTGACCCCTCAGACAGATTCCTTCACTGCTAACTCGACTCTGGCGTCACTACTGTTCCTCTGTCGGTACGTCTCTATCCCCCTTCTCGTGAGGGTCTGTCTCCTTTAGAAATTCTGTAACGGGTACATATTGGGGGTTTACTTGGGTTCTTGGACAGAGATTCGACGAATTTTATGTGACCCGATATTTTTGTTGTGTAAAAATCGGAAAGTTCTTAACTTTTCAATGTAAGTAGGAGTTTCAAGATAAAGAACTGAAGAGACGGAGAAAGCACACGACCTCTTTACTAACCAATCACGGACGGACCCTCGACCGATGAAGCATAACGATATACGTGTTTAAAGACTTGTACTACGTTTTCTTTTGGACCTGGGGTTTTTGTATAGGAACGTTTTCAATGTATAATTATAAATCTACACCTCTGATACTCTTCTTTATCATTAAATACTTCGATAGGTTATATCTTATTACGTAACCAAACCCCTCCAGTCTTCATGGACCTAAACTTAAGACCGAGTCGTGAATATCGAACCAGTTTAATGAGTTAGAGACTTGGAGAGAAAGGAGTCGTCATTATTATAGTCAGAATATCCTTAGTATTACAATTATATACATTATACAGATCATACGAAAATACCAAGAAGGGACCACCTAGTCTACCATTTCTTAGACGGATGTTACGTCCTCTGGGGTCAAACTAGGGACTCAGTTCTTCTAGGGGACCTCTTACCTTACCGATGTGTAAGGTCATAGAACGGATTTCTTAAGGTACTTGTCTCCTCGGACCATCCGATGTCAGGTACCCCAACGTTTCTCAGTCTATGTTGACTCGCTGATTGTTTTGTCTTTACGAAAATATCATTTAAGAGTTATTAACAATCGATTATGTAGTAATTTTTGTTAAGTATATTTAAAAGTAAGTTCTTAGGAATTCGATGAGATGACTCGAATCGTGGTAAGACCCGGGACACCCTTGGTGTTTTCTTCACAGTCTTTACCAAATTCAACGAGTACAAGTGAATCGACCGTTCACAGTCTCGACAAAAATTGGGTCCCTTCACATTGGGTTCATGGTATAACAATCGGTAACGTGAGGACGGAGATACATAAATCTTTCCACCATTCAGTGTACCAGACTTCTATTTCCTCTTTGAAACCACCTCCTTCATCACGAACTTTATTCAGAACCTTTTAATTTCCAAGACACATCTAACTCTTCTTCCTCTACTGTAAGGTCCACCTTCCCGTTCCGTATTCTGTATGCTCACCCTTGTTTGTCTGAACCCACCTAACACGACCTCTTCTCTGGTTTTATGCACTCTGGTAGTCAGATGGACGACCCTACGTTGGAGGAATAATTAACTAATTAATTCGTGTAAAAAAAAGAACGAGGAGGAGTTCTTGATTAGAAGAGAAACTAGAGAAAATCCGAGAAACTTTGGGAAGTCAGGGAGAAGACCAGACATAAACCGGAAAATTTAGAGATACAGTGGTTACACTTTCGGTCTGTACTCAAGTGTCTCAAACACCCTCGTTGGTACAAACCCTGTATGTTACAGTAGAGGGACCACCACGACGACTTGTACGACTAGCGGTACTACTTGTTGAGGATGGTCGAATAACGACATTCAGTGAAACGAGATGTTCCGTTGTCCATCCCCCCACCCATGGAACCAAAGTCCTCACCAGTGTCACCCGACCTCGGGTAACCTTTGAGTTCCTTTGTCAGGTAGACGGAATAAATAAAATGTGATCGAAAAGATCGATAATCTAACTTGATAAAGAAGGATTCCGTTGAGTCAAACATGATAATCAGGAAACTTAGAATCATTAGATCTTCTACAAGATCACTTATTCTCAAAGACCAATGGACAATTTTAATACAAATTTAGAGACTTAGGTAAAAGAACGGAACCATTCTTCTCGAGTCTTCCATGCTCGTCAAACCGATGTTGTACAGGGGAGTGATTAGAGATGCCACCTAACTTGACTAGGTAGAATTAACATCTGTAGAAAGAGGGTTTTGACTCGTCAGATAAATAACGGTTTCTGTTGAAAGAGTCTCCCACCATAAAAACAAAAAATTAGTTTTTATATACTCACTGATGTCAGACGACATTCTATGAGACTTTATCTCAAGATACCGACTTAGAAAAAAACTGGTAGTATAATAGTAAACCTAGTCATCACAAATAATGAGATTTGATTTTTACTACTTCCATATCCTATACCCTAGTCACGTTCGGGACAGAACCAAAAACTACAGTTTTATTTATAGATTGGAATCGAATAAAAGAATACTAAAGATTTTTACGTTCACAATCGTTTCTTTAAGACCGATGAACTCCAGGACAAATTAATCTATAGTCACTTAAACCTACAAATCAACATATGTATTTATGATGTAAAAGAAATAAGTAGGTGTATAGTTACCTACTATTTCTTATATGGACGGTCATGTCCTCTACACCCAAACTAGGGGTGCCAGTCCTTCCGGGGGACCTCTTCCTTTACCGTTGAACGAGGTCATAAGAACGGGTCCTTTAGGGTACCTGTCTCCTCGAACCACCCGATGTCAGGTACCCCAGCGTTTTCTCAGTCTGTACTGAATCGTTGATGTGTTGTTGTAATTACCTGTGAATCCAACAAAGGTATAGAACCGATATCACTTATTACAACGTCACTTGTACCTCCACCTCTATAGGGAAGTTCTATCACTAAAGTAAAGGAAGTCTATTTATGTTTCTTCACGTTAAAGGTCTAGTATACCATGAAGATGAAGATTGAAAAACTCCCTTACGGTACGACAAAAGGTATCACCGATATTGTTAAACGTAAGGGTAGTTGACTTGTGGTCCAAAGGGAAAAGAGGTAAGGGAGCGGTGATGAACAATAAAAATAAAGATATTATCGGTAGGATTGACCATACTCCACTATAGAGTGACAACCAGAACTAAATATAAAGGGACTACTTCTTACTACAACTCGTTGAAAAATACATGGACAACCGGTAAACGTACAGACTGAGTTACCAGAAATTATAGGGACGGTCGAGACTATAAGATACTCAGACTCACAGATATCTACTTGTCGAGAGTCCCAGGAAAGATCGAACTTTAAGAGAGGTAGACAACGAAAACTTTACTTTATATCAACCGAAAGAGAGAGAGAGGGGAGGTTTGGGTTGATCTGGTTGTTGAGACTTTGTGAGATACGAGTGAGGATTGGACAGAGATATTCCCTCTTTCCGTATATCTTAGAGTTCCCAAGTAAAAAGGTGGTGATACGGATAATAGGTTTGGGGGATGGGGATGGTTTCTACCGTTATAAACACGACTCCGTAAACAGTAAAAGAGGGACCCGTAGAACGTCGACTAACGAGGATTACCGTCTCTTTTCCCTCTCTAAAAGAACAGTGGATTACGTCCCGACACTGTAAAAGGTGACTCAAACCATTGTAAAACGATCCTGCCCATCTTTAGAAGTTGAAGTCGAGAGAACAGTCGTGGACGACCATCATTCGACACAAAGTTACGACGGATGGCGACGTGGACCTCTTTTGCGGAGTCGAACTCTCTTTCGACCCCCACCCGGAACGTCCCTCTACAGGAATTATCCCAGATATGGTAGAGTGTGTAGATTTCAGTATCAGTTGGTAGGACTTGTGATGGACGACGAAACTCTAGGAGACATTTACACAGAAATGGTAAACCTTGACCGAGGTTACCCTAGACTAACGTTTCTATGGACCAAGACAAATGTACCATTTCTGATCGTTCATCTAAACTAAGGTGAATGGTGTAGAGATGAAGTCGTCACTTACGTCAGAAATCTTTCCGGATCTGTGCCCCCTTTCCAAATGTTCTTTCCTTCGGTGACTTCTGTTTAGAAAGGATGAAGTTTTCCACCGTGTCCCGAAAGGACCAACAGGTCACTAATTCTTAGGTGGATGGTTATGTCCCCTGTACACAAGTTAGGGACCAAGCCCTTCTAGGGTGTACGGCGTTCCGTTGATTCGGGTACGTGGTGTTGATGACTCGAATACGGGATCTCGACCACTCAGTGTTGATGACTTCGGGTGCGTCGGATCTCGGGCACGAGGTGTTCTCTTCGGTGACGTTATTCAGACATGTGACGTTGTTTCTCATCGGGGGTGAACGGTGTTGATCTCTTTCTTCGGACGAACGTCGTTACTTCTGAGTCGTGTCGGTTTTTTTTTTTTTTTTTTTCCTTCGTATCCGACTGAATCAGATTAATCTGTGAGTCAACAACTGTGTCTAAGTGACACTTAGACACTGCATACCCGTGGTGTCGTGTGGTGTCGACACGAGACACCAGAGTCGGTTGTAGTCGTTCACTTCGACCGGTACAACATGTAATAATAATAATCACAACAAACGTTAGTCGTCACTAAATGAAAGGAGGTAAATAAGAATAGAGAGGAGCTCGAGTAAAAGGAGACACTGTGAAGGAAGTTGTGTGGTCGGAACAGTGACGACACGGACTACACATACGAGTGCTAAGGTAGTTCATTTCGACAGGAACTATTGAAAAAGTAGTTTAAGTGGGTATATGTTTATAATCCACCCTCTTTGTCTGGTCAGGGTGGTTTAAGTAAATTGAATCCGGGAGAAGGATGGGGTTGAGTGGGTGTCCCCAGTACAGACAACGGACTCTACCCAGGAGTGTTTGTACTCCGAGTACTACTCGACACTAGTTCGAAACGAACCGTTCAATTATTCTTCGGACCCAAAGAAACCGACGACACTTCACACGTCCGATTACTACTCTCGTTCAGGTGTCGTGAACGGAGTGACTCGGCGTAGACGACCCCTCTCCGGTATGTTTACCCTAACCAATAGACGGAACCTCACCGTCACGAACCTCCGAGTCTACTACCTACTTGAGAGGGTGACGTATTCTGTCGGTACGTTTACCTCTGTAAGTAGTCTTTTTTTTTTTTGTTTGTCTTTTTGTTTACACCACCGTGTCTTTGTCGTCCGTTCCGACCTTCCCCGGTGACGTGTGGAAGGGGATTAGTAGGCTCTGGTTGAAGTCTGAGAGACTCGAGTCTTTTCTTCCGTCGTGAAGTGTGTGATACCTCGTCTATTTGTTGTCGATCCGTGTCTATACGATAGGGGTGAACAATTTTATAATTTCTTAAAAGTATGGTCAACCATTTATCGAGGTCGAGGTCGAGAACAGAGACCCTACGGAGGTCCGGTGAGGTGTTAGAACGTTCATTTCCCATTGTGGACCTCGTCGTCCATAAGAGGTGCGGGGACGAGGTCCCGATAACAACCGTATATAAAACTAACCAATCAAAGAGTTTGTCGACTAATAACACCCCACTCCCCCGAGTGTTCCGATTTTACGACGGAGTTCTAAAGGGTGGGACTAGTAATCCTGGTACTGATACTACTCTACCGTGTGGACACTAATGTGACGTAACGTACCGTTTTCCCCTAAACGTCTATATTAATTCCAATGGTGTGTCCTTCTCATAGGTCCACCCGGATTAGATTAGAGTACTCAGAAAATTTTCGTCTTCCTTACAGTCTCGAAACTTCGTGTACCTCCTAAACCACATAGTAACGACCGAACTTCTACCTCCCGGTGAACTGTCGGACGTATCTTTTCCCCTGGTGTCAGGAGTATGGTGTTCCTTTATTTAAGACGCTTGTTATATTTACTTGAACTCTGTCTAAGTAGAGGTCTCAGAGGTCTATTGTCGACTCGATACGACTGTGGAACTAAAGTCGGAACCCTTCCGGTTACACTGCCCTCACCTCATGTGTTTCCCCTCTGTTCAACCTCTACTCCAGTACCTCCACTTCCTGTCTAGTCCATCCCGGACTAGTTGGAAACACTTCTGAAACCTAAGAAGAGACTCACTTTACCCCTCGAAACCCTCCCAAAATTTGTCTCCTCCATGTACTACCCTCAACCTGGTATTTCTTCCGACTCGCGACTTCTTGACTACGAAACTTAACACCGTGACCTCTTCTACGAACTTTGAGGGAACCTGACGTTCCTCTAGTTTGGTTAGTTAGGATTTCCTTTTGTCAGGACTTTTAAGTAACCCTCCTGACTACGACTCCGAGGTCATGAAACCGGTGGACTATACTTCTCGACTGAGTAACCTTTTCTGGGACTACGATCCTTTCTAACTCCCCTCCTCTTCTTCACCCGTTGTCTCCTACTCTACCAACCTACCGTAGTGGTTGAGTTACTTGTACGAAAACTCGTTCGAGACTCTCTATCACTTCGTGTTCCTTTGGACCGTAGGACGTCAGATACCCCAGTGTTTCTCAGTCTGTGTTGAATCACTGACTTGTTGTCGTAACACTAGATTGACCGTAAAATTATTCTAACGACACCGACTAACTCTTCTCTACCTTACTTACCATGTCCCTGTCTCTGATTAATACTCTGGTAACGTAACTGATGTATTCTCGACAACCACCGAATCTGTTCCCACCAGTACTACCTGTGTTACTCTTTACTGTGAAGTAGTTGTATTGACACCTGAGATTCATAGGTTCTTGACAATTCTTTTGGTTTATTTTGTCGTTGTGACGGTCGGTTCAGTGGATTCCCTACCATATAGGAGAAGGGTCCACTTCTTCGACCCTTAAGTTCAACATGTTTAAAACATTGTAACCTCAGTTTAAAAATATTGACAGACAAGGGAAACCCTACGGGAGTTCGTTAGATCTATGGTTAAAAAGAGGAACGACGAATCTGAAAAGGGACAACGATTTGGTAACAGACCTTAGAATAGTCTTTAACGATGTAAATTAATTGTTCTTTTGTAAGTCTTACCGTCTCCTGTAAAAGTGTCATGGGGTGGTGGTGGGTTTGGATACTTTTGGACGACTAGTAGGGTAAAGTCACTTCCGATGTACGATATTTACTATATTTATATTTCTGTGTCATTTACGGAAAAGACGATGACAACGACGACGACGACGAAAACCCCTCGAAATTTAGGTCTCCCTTTTCAGACTGTTCAATTTATTGTTATCACGATAATGGGACTCGCATATTATCATCACTAACGTCTCTCGTACCTGAGTCCTCATCAGTCGGACGGACTAAACTTTGGACCTGAGAACGGTGAATCACATCAACCCCATTGACTTAGAGAAAGACGGAGTAAACTGAGGAGACATTTTACCCCTACCTATTAATCCGAAAAGTAGACGACGAATGGGAGTCTAGGTGAGGGACAAGTAAAGGACGCGACCAGACATAGTCCCTTGATGTAAAGGGTATCAGGAGACGGTAAACGAAGACACACCCTAACTGGTTGACCTTCCATCCTTCTTCTCTCTTCGATCCTATAAAGAAGGGGTACAGGTTGGAATGAAAAACACCGTGAAGGTCGTCGTCGACACAAAGGATGTCCCGAGTAGAGACCATCGAGGTCGATGGTGGTTCGTAGGGGGAGAGGAACCGTGGTCGAAGACGTTCCGTCGGGGTAGAACCGAGATCAAGGGTGGTCTATCTAGGTCAGAGGTTCGAGAACGTTGTGGTGAGTGGTACAGAAGTGCGACAGGGAGATTGAGGTCCCTATTCTCCCCGAAGGACAACAACGATTAGAACTCAACGGAGTCACGGAGGACAAACCAAGAGTTGAGAAGGTAGGGGACACTGATTAGACATAATTTAGAGGATACAAACTTTCCTCTAAAGACAAAAAGACCGATGGAGGGTTGGTCATGGATAAACTAACCCAACAACACCCCGACTAAATCCTTCATGTGTAGCTCAACTCGTAACCTCCAGTTTAGACCTTTCTGTCTTATCACCCCTGTCGAAAATCTAGACTTAGGGACCCCCGAAGGGAACACCGAGTCGACTATTTCTTAGGTGGACGTTACGCCCTCTGGACCCAAGTTAGTGACCCAACCCTTCCAGAGGACTTCTTCCCTTTCCGATGGGTGAGGTCATAAGACCGGACCTCTTAAGGTACCTGAGATATTAGGTACCCCAACGTCTCACAGTCTGTGTTGACTCACGGAAAGTGAAGTGTGACCGTCTCTTTATCGACCGTACACGACACACACGATTCAGCGAAGTCAGTACAGACTGGGAAACGTTGGGACACCTAACATCGGGTGGTCCGAGGAGACAGGTACCCTAAGAGGTCCGTTCTTGTGACCTCGTCCAACGCTACAGGAGGAGGTCCCCTAGAAGGACTGGGTCCCTAGCTTGGGTGTAGAGAATGTAGGGGACGAAACCGTCCGTCTAAGAAACGGTGATCACGTTGGACCCTTCGGGTTATCGTCCGTATGGTCGTTCCTAACCGAACCACAACTGACTCCCCACCTCCGTCACGACATTTCTCACATCTTCGAACGGAGTGAGGAAAGATGGAGAGTAGGAATAAGGGGTACTTTTATAGAAGTTTACTCTTCCTTCAGGAGGGACACGGTTGTCCCTGATACAAGGGTGTTCCTCCCCTTCGTACAGCTGTTCAGTATAGAGATCTTCGACCTACTGTTTCAAATCTCGGACGGAAATCTTTTTATAAAAAATTTCTACTCCAGACGAAAACACCGAAGGGTGTAAGGGTACGACTCAGGAGTACAACGACAGATGAACCGAATCGTGTCGTGGACCCCAATTGACGGAATGGAATGGACCTGTTCGGGCACCGGACCGGAGGTGGAGATCAGAGTTCGACTTCAGAAAGAGTAAAGGGATTCCGAATCTCTTTAGTCTTTATTCTTATGTCACTTATAGACCGCATCTGTGTTCGGAAACAATTTAGGGTCCGTGAAAGATAGATCGTAGTATGTCGTGAAGGGACCACCGAGTCACCATTTCTTGGGCGGACGGCTACGTCCTCTACACCCAAGTTAGGGACCTAACCCTTCTAGGGTACTTCCTTTACCGTTGGGTAAGGTCATGAGAACGGACCCTTTAAGGTACGCGTCTCCTCGGATCCTCCGATCTCAGGTACCCCAACGTTCATTTCTGAAATCGTTGATTTGTTGTTGTTATTAGTAATATTGACAATAGTCATTTTGATGACCCCTAAACGGACCACCAAGTTACTAACTCTTAGACGGAACGTTACGTCCCCTATGTCTAAACTAGGGACAGTCCTTTGATTCTAGTGTGTAAGGTGCCCCGTTGATCCGGGTGTGTGGTGTTGATCTCTCTTCACACGACGTTGATTCTGAGGTCCGTCGGTTTATTTATTTATAAAAATTTTTATTTATTTATCATTTTGATGGTGAATAACTCGTCAATATTACACGGTCTGTGTTATATTTCGTGAAAAGTACATATAAAAGAGTAATGTAGGGATGTTGATGGACTCCATCCATGATAATAGCTAAGTCAAAATATCCACTCCTTGACTCCGTGTCTCGATTTCACTGACCGGGTTCCCGTGTAGAAAGTATTTTCGTGGTCGTTCAGACAGACTAGGTTTCACTATTACTGTGGTGTGTGGAGGAAAGGACGTACTTGGGTTCGGGGATCCGGGACCACATGTGGGAGGTGAGGTGGGGTGGGTTACAGTCTGAGGGGGTCGAAACGGAGAGGTGAACCAAGTGACTGAGTGACTGAGAAGGAACCCAAGATTGATCTCCCTAGAAGATTCCTCAGAAGAAACCAAGGTCTCTGATTCACTGAAGACAAAAGGACTCCAGTCTAGGGGACTGGTGGTTGAGGGGTTGTGTGTGTGTGTGTGTGTTTGTGTGTGAAAAAAAAAGAAAAAAAAAAAAACGGGTGGTCTGAAGTTTGAAGACCAAAGAACAATCAAGACGGGGATTATAGGGGTCGGAGGGGTTTGTTAGTGTGTTAGGTGGACTTTAGTAGTGTGGGTGTCTCCTATTTTTCAAGTCTCGATGATTCGAATAAACGTACTGTTTTTAAGGAGTAAGTTGAATGTGTACGACGGAACCCTAGAGAGTCGGGAAAAGGAAGAGTTTGTCAAGAACCTATGAAATTTAAGAGAACTTTGATATAGGTGTCGTCATTTACCTGACTGATAGGTGGGTGGTCGACGTCAACCCATCTCTCCTCGTAAGAGAGTCGTGTGCGACGACGACGACGACGACGACGATGATGACGACGACGACGATTCAGCGAAGTCAGTACAGGTTGAGACACGTCGGGGTATCTGCCGTCGGGTGGTCCGAGGGGGTAGGGACCCTAAGAGGTCCGTTCTTGTGACCTCACCCAACGTACTTTCACTTTTCACTTTCACTTCATCGAGTCAGTACAGGCTGAGAAACACTGGGGGTACCTGACGTCGGATGGTCCGAGGAGGCAGGTACCCTAAAAGGTGCGTTCTCATGACCTCACCACACGGTAACGGAAGACACCCGTTTGCGACGTCCCTCGTGGTTTCCGACTGAAAAGTCTGACGATCGGGACGGACCCGAACCGGGAGGGAGACCATCAGATTGTGTCTTTACCTAAGGAGACAGTAAGACGTAGGTACGGGTACGTACCAAAACAGACTCTCGGGTATAGACGACCCCTACTCTCACGAAACAAAGTTTTGTGACTCGGAAGTTACGGTGGACGACGGACCATTACTAAAACCACTGACTGTTTCTAAGTTCACTCTTACCCTTCACCTGTTTACTCTCTTCACTCAAAGGAATGGGACACGATTTCCAGTGAGGTTGTCCCGTCTACGGACTCGAGGAAGAGGCGTAGGGTCTGAGTGAACATGACCTACAAGTAGTCCTTGTAGTCATCCATGGTACCTCTGAGGTAGAACCCATTGAGTTTGTCTTTGTACTAGTTGATACACTTACTACCTTTCCCGGATTACGGGTTTTTTATGGAGAAGGGAAGACGGTCGACCATAGAAAATGAGAAAGTAGGTAAGTGAATTGTTATTTATAGAGGACCTACCTATTTACTTACTTAAATTGTTTACGAATAACTTTCTATGATATATGGGATACGACCCCTATGTCATCCATTGTCCTCGTTCTTTCTACACCAGAGACAAGAGTACCCCAACTATCAGTATCTTGATGTCAAAGTTAAAGGTGATAAACGTAAAGTAAATAAATAGAATTCCGACATGGAAAAAACTCAGTACTTAACAAAACCATTAGACTACTTCGTTTTTACGTACACACACGTACGATCCCAGTGAAGTCAGTACTGGTTGAGAAACGTTAAGGTACCTGACATCGGGTGGTCCGAAAAGACGGGTACCCTAATAGGTCCATTCTTATGACTTCACTCAACGGTACGGGAGGAGGTCCCCTAGAAGGGTTGACTTCTTATCTTGGACGCAGAGAATATAGAGGACGTAACCGTCCGTCCAAGAAATGGTGATCACTGTGGACCCTTCGGGCACGTACGTATGTCAAATCGTATTTTAGAGTCTCCTAAGTCTCTGTAGGAGGGTAACAGGACTTTAGGAATTGAAACCCTGGAACAGGGGTGAATATTACGTTTATCCAAAATTCGACAATCATCCACTGAATACTGAGGAACACTCAAGTTAGGGAATAATTCCAGTCCAAAAGTACCACTTAGTTCGTTCACTCTCTTCACATGGACTTCTTCCCCCCTGTTGTTATTCTCTTTCTCTAATCTTCGTGACTTCCTTTTACAGTGGTAGTAGTGTTAAACGTTTCCTAGTCTAGAAAAATTGTCAGGGGTTGTAAGTCTTTTGATTCTAGACCGTAGACCAGGGTAGTGAAGTACCGTTTATCTACCCCTTTGTCACCTTTGTCACCGACTAAAATAAAAAAAACCTGAGGTTTTAGTGACGTCTACTACTAACGTCGGTACTTTAATTTTCTGCAAATGACGAACCTTCCTTTCAATACTGGTTGGATCTACCGTATAAGTTTTCGTCTCTGTAATGAAACAGCTGTTTCCAGGTAGATCAGTTCCGATACGAAAAAGGTCATCAGTACATACCTACACTTTCAACCTGATATTTCTTTCGACTCGTGACTTCTTAACTACGAAAACTTGACACCACAACCTCTTCTGAGAACTCTCAGGGAATCTGACGTTCCTCTAGGTTGGTCAGGTAAGATTTCCTCTAGTCAGGACCCATAAGTAACCTTCCTGACTACGACTTCGACTTTAAGGTTATAAAACCGGTTGACTACGTTTCTCGACTGAGTAAACTTTTCTGGGACTACAACCCTTTCTAACTTCCGTCCTCCTCTTCCCCTACTGTCTCCTACTCTACCAATCTACCGTAGTGACTGAGTTACCTACACCCAAACCCACTTGAGACCCTCAACCACTACCTGTCCCTCCGGACCGCACGACGCCAAGTACCCCAGTGTTTCTCAGCCTGTGCTGACTCTCTGACTTGACTGCCTGACTTCAGTTTCCACGGAAGTTGGAGATGTATTTCATTGTTGATAACTACCTGTTGGACCTCTCTTCGTCTCTTCTGGACCGGAAGGATACCTAACCGGAGATTTACACGAGAAGTAACCGATGTTTATTAAAACCACCTTTACAGTTTACGGGTACCGGGTGTCCGATACCAACTGTTTACACATGAACCGAAGACGGAAATTAGTACAGGACCCGTAGTTCTTAGTCAACTGATCTTTCGATAGACTATGTTCACAAGAAATTAAAGACTCGTTGAACTCCAAATCTTTGATTTACACTCTCGACTGACTAATTATAATTATTCAAGAGAGGGAACGACACCAGTGATCTCGGGATGTACAGCCATCTGAGTCGTATCTCTGTCGGACCCGGTCCTCCACCGGACATCGATGTTGTGTCTTCGGTTTTATGGGGTCTTCCTCGGAGTCTTCAATACTGGATGACGTTATGAAACGAAAAATGAACACTAGACTGTCGTTTTAATGTAATAGAATCGACAGTTCCATATGTGTTGAAACAAATTTTCTCCTATTATCTTTACTAGATTCTCATTTTTTAACCACCCTCTCCATTAACATAAAGATGGGAAGAATAAGAGGTAAGAAGGTAGTACCCTAAAACGAAAAGGAGACAAGAGAAAGAGCTAAAAGGGACATACAAACTTAAAAATCTTCATGGACACGCATATTTTAACATTCCATTAGTGTTTCCGAACTACTCTTTGTCTTAATAGAGTTTCGACGAGAATTATTTACACCGTACAGTCCTTAGTGGGCTCACTTTCTTTTCTTTCATACTATCCGGAAGAGTAAGTAATTTTGTAGTCGTGGTTAACGATTTCTTCCGAACCTATCCACCTTGGTCTTAGGAAAGTGACTGAAGTAGTTTCAAGGGTAACCGGATCCGGAGGTCTGAAAACGTCCGTGTCTCTTCAAACGTAGCGGGTCACTTAGGAGTTCCTTCAATAAGGTATCACACAAAGAGAATTATGATTACGTCTCTGTGAAATATGAGTTCAGGGGGGTAGGAATTGGTCCTATGTGACATACTGTATATTCACTTATTCACTTTCACAACAAGTGAGTCAGCATAGGCTGAGAAACGTCGGGGTACCCAGTGTTTCTCAGTCTGTACTGACTTGCCGATTTGTTGTCGTTGTTATTTCTCAGTCTTCTATACCTAAGCTCTCGACGAAACATACCACACACACCAGTCAGTATGTCAACACGACCAGGAAGACTGGAACGTATCTGGTCCCGTAAGACAAGGGTTGAAACAAGAAGTACGATAAGGAGTTACTTTTGAATGGGTAGGATACAAGATGAGGTTACTCCGAATGGAAGGAGTATAGGAGTATATTGTCACCTCTCATGACCACAGATGACCCTCTCGTAGTGTAAAAAAAATTAAATAACTTAACCGGTTTTTCTTCAAACATGTCCAAAAGGTATTGTAGTATACCTTTTTGGACGTGTTTTAAAAATCGGTTGGGTCATATAGTAGGCCCGAAGGGACCACCGAGTTGTTATTTCTTAGACCGACACTATGCCCTCTGGACCCAAACTAGGGACCCAACCCTTCTAGAGGACCTCATCCTATACCGCTGGGTGAGATCATAAGAACGGATCTCTTAGGGTACCTGTCTCCTGAGACCACCCGATGTCAGGTACCCCAGTGTTTCTCAGCCTGTGTCGACTCCCTGATTCTTGTGTGTCTTATATAGTAGATTAGAGGGACTCTGAAAAAGAAGAGGAGTGTGGGGAGTCGGGTGGAACACCATTCTCTCACTCCTGTTCTTCTTCTCTTTTTGTCTTTGATAAGTCTACTGATGTCTGTTCAATCATTCCTTAACTTCTTCGACACACTAGGACGATCAACTAAAGGACTCTTTAATACTTAATTTTTGTCGGGTTTAAAGTAATACTGAGTCTTTTATCTACTAAATAAACTTCCGTTGTCTCATTCAGTCTCCACCTCATACCTCCTCCCTTAAGACCCCTAGGTCACGGGAGTAAAATAAACGGTGAAAAGGAAGTCGTAGGGAACCTGAGTCTCTCCTTTTCTATTTATTCGATGTAACAAATACTGGACACAACAAAAATACTCGTACGAACACAAGGTATATGATTCACCAGAGACTTATTTTGGGTCAGACGAACAATCCTGGAACGTCTTGGTAAGATCTTCTACCTTTCGTCTAGAAAACCCCAGAGTCCCTGGATTGTGTGACCTAGTTAAACGTCAACAGAAAACAAGACGGCGAAAATAGCAGGAAGCATACTCTGTCGGACGATGGAAGAATATTCTTTCTGTTGTTTGTCCCTGGAACTCCTACAATTTAACTCACTTTCTTTAGTCTCTTTCTGTTGATGACATACTAGAGTTGATATACATCTTAGAAAAATTTTTTTGAGTATCTTTTTCTCTGATCTAAACACCAATGGTCTCTGTCCCCCACACCTCCACCCCTTTAACCTACTTCCACCAGGTTTCTATGTTTGAAGGTCAATATTCTATTTGTTCAGGACCCCTATAGTACATGTTGTACTGCTGACATTAATTGTGGTGACATACCATATAAACTGTTGACGATTCTGTCATCTAGGATTTTTCAAGAGTAGTGTTCCTATTTTGGAAAAAAAGGGAAAAAAAAACATAGATATACTCTACTATCTACAAGTGACTTGAATGACACCATTGGTGACGTGTTATATACATTCAGTGTAGTGATACAACATGAGGAATTTGAATACGTCACGAAATATGGTTAATGTAAAGTCATTTTAACTTTCTTTTTCATTATTTAAGACGTCTCTTACAATTGATTTGTACTAGTTGTGTGTGTGGGGACGGTTTCTTTCTGGTCTCTCACGGTTCGGACTCATTCGTGGTTTATAGGTAAAAGAGGGACTGGGGTAGGGGCGGGTAAGTAATCAACTTTCCCGTAGAGAAACTGACTGACTACGTGCGTAATTCTTTGGGACCCCTATATACATATGTTTCTCGACTAAGTGAAACGATATGTCTTCTTTGATTATGTTGTAACATTTCGCTGATATGAGGTTAATCTTTGCTTTTTCGGACCCCTCTGACGACGTGCTCACGAGTCAGTGAAGTCAGCACAGGTTGGGAAACGCTGGAGTACCTGGTATCGGGTGGTCCCAGGAGACAGATATCCTAAGAGGTCCGTTCTTATGACCTCACCCAACGGTACTGGAAGAGGTCCGTTCTTATGACCTCACCCAACGGTACTGGAGGAGGTCCTCTAGAAGGGTTGGGTCCCTAATTCGTACGCAGAGGACACAGAGGACGTAACCGTTCGTCCGAGAAATGGTGATCGTAGTGGACCCTTCGGGTATAGTCGATAAGTAAGACTGAAAAGGGAAGGAAGGAAGGGTACAGAAGAGAGGTATCATCGACCTATTCAATCAAAAAGAGTATAACAACTCGTCGTCCTATCGTAATAGAAACCTCCACGTGTTTAATATGGATGATAGGTGACAGGGTAGCTGTCTCCCTGTTTTCCGTCACCGGTACCCTTCAGTCCCTGTACATCCTTCCGTCTTCTCGACGACAAGACGACGAAACCGAACGACTTATGTGGACCTGTTCGTTCGTCTTAGGTTTGTAATCACAAAGACTTTTCTACAAGTTCTTAGTGAACACAACTTTAGTGGGTTTCTTCGGACACTTTGTTACTTCTAAGATCTTCGTGGGGGGAGGGTAGCGGTGTCAAGTCAAGTCAGCGAGTCAGTACAGGCTGAGACGCTGGGGTACCTGACGTCGTGCGGTCCGAAAGGACGGGTAGTGGTTGAGGACCTCGAACGGGTTTGAGTACAGGTAACTCAGCCACTACATTAGGTTGGTAGAGTAGGAGACAGTAGGGGAAGAGAAGGACGGAAGTTAGAAAGTGTCGTAGTCCCAGAAAAGGTTACTTAGTCAAGAAGCGTAGTCTACCGGTTTCATAACCTCAAAGTCGAAGTCGTAGTCAGGAAGGTTACTTGTGGGTCCTGACTAGAGGAAGTCCTACCTGACCAACCTAGAGGAACGTCAGATTCCCTGAGAGTTCTCAGAAGAGGTTGTGGTGTTAAGTTTTCGTAGTTAAGAAGACGTGAATCGTAAGAAATATCAGGTTGAGAGTGTAGGTATGTGCTGATGACTTTTTTGGTATCGAAAATGATCTGTCTAGAAACAGTCGTTACAGAGACGAAAAATTATATGACAGATCCAAACAGTATCGAAAGAAGGTTCCTCATTCTCAGAAAATTAAAGTACCGACGTCGGTAATAGACATCACTAAAACCTCGGGGGTTTTATTTCATAGATAGGTAAAAAAGTTCAGACTTCACTGTGGGTCCGTAGACGTAATACTGTGTGGTCCGTTCAGATTATTCCGGAACTTCAAACTCTTGGAGACTATATTTGTTTAGAATTCATGGAGGGACCTGTAGTAACCGGTACGAGTTGGAGAGATGAGAAGGACTAAAAAGAATCACAACGGAGAAAGACCTTTCAAGAATTGGAGGTAGCGACGTACCTCTTTAGGACGGTTAAAGAGTTTCGTGTCGAGTTTTTGTTGGAGAAACTAGTGAGGAAGGGTACGAAGGACCAGGGATCGACGTGTCGACCCCTAACGAGCACTTCGTTGTTCTGTCCCCTGACCAACCATAGTCATTACCTTACACTCCCCTCAACCCTCGTACTCCTACTCTCTCTACCTACCTCGATCACGGACCCAACACTCGAACCGGGACCACAAATCGTCACTTCAAACACGTGAGCTCGAAACCAACAAAGTCCCTGACCTTTGAACGTATTGGTTATTTTTTCATTGTGAGTACTTCAGGAACTCTCCAGTCTTGTCGTCAAAGGGGGTGGATGGTTGTATTAGACCTCTTCCGTTACCATTGGGTGAGTTCATGACAACGGACCTTTTAGGGTTCCTACCTCCTCGGACCATCCGACGTCAGGTACTCCAGAGATTCTTATCCTGTGCTGACTCGCTGACGTGAAAGTGAAAAGTGAAAGTACTTAACCTCTTCCTTTACCGTTGGGTGAGGTCACAAGAACGGACCTCTTAGGGTCTCTGCCTCCTCGGACCACCCGACGGCAGATACCCCAACGTGTCTCAGTCTGTGCTGACTTCGCTGAATCGTCGTCGTCGTCGTCGTCGTCGTCGTTGTATTAGCCACCTCCTTAATCACCGGTAAATTAAGGACCCTTACCTTCACCCATTCCCCCGTCTGGATTACCGACGAGTTACCTGTTGACGGTCCACAAGTCACCCTTCCTTCTGGACAAATATTGTGGGTGACTCCCCCGAGAACGTCAGACCCCCATAACCCCCCGTAGTCATGATCCCATGTCCCTCACGACCTCCGTTACCTACCCGTCCCTTGTCTTCACCTCCCTCTCAAGAGACAAACCGGAACTACAAAACGTCGACTCAAACACACGAACCTAACTTCAATGGTATTTCCGAGATTTGATGTGTTTGGTCGTAGTTTCAGTAAGGACCGTTCGGAGTTTTACTAATTTTAACCGAGGGGGGATCTAATAACGTGTACGTGTGTTTCAACCTCCATCGCGGACCACCTCCTACCACTATGAGTGACTCCCGTGAAAGAGATGAAGCCACGGAGGTTCTCTAACACCGTCCATACCGGGGAAGGTATAAAACTTCTAAGGACACATAAAAAATTTACTTACTTCTGTTTTTACCTCAATGTTTTTACTGTATAAAGTTTACAAATGTAAGAAATTTTTAACGAGACTCCGTTTTGGTGTTATGTTACATACTACAGACGACTCCAGGTCTTTAGACGTAAAAATTGTTTACGGGGTATACTAAGACTACGTGTGGTTGTAAACTCTTCGTACGAGACTTAAAATGGTCTTCTTTCTTCAGGTTTCACTCCTTCTAAAGGGAACTTTACGGTCCCTTTACTTAACAGGGTGGAACTGTTAACACGTAAAGTACCGTTAAACATAACGGTACCCCGGGTTCTGAGGACCTTCATCAACAATAGGAATTTCCGATACTAATCAAGACGAGAAGCTACAGACACGGACGGTGAGAAGGAGACGTAATAGAACATTTCGAAAGATCAAACGATCCCGTTCTACCAACGACCGTCCTCTCGACTCTCTCACGGATTCTTAAATAGTTTTTGACCATTCTTTAACCAGAATATCAAACTAACGTTCTTTTTATTGGAACACGAATCTAAACAACTCTTTACACTTTTACTTGTCTGTGTAAGGAAACTGTATCGACGCCGGTACACAAGGTTTAGACTCGTTCAGTTGTTACAAACTCTCATACTAGATATAATGTGACCGTCACTCTTTCCTCGATTTGTCTTCAGGAGTGGACCAACGAGATATCGTCGACTACTATAGTTTCTGTTACTTCCGATATGTGTACTAATCTTGTGTACACATTCCTACACATAGTGATGTTAGTGTAATACTATCGTGTTTTCAGGACTTTTAAAACCTTTAAACCTTCTCCTTCCGGGTGTCGGATACTAACACATCCAAAAACAGAATATGTTTTCGTGGGTCGTTCCCCTACTAGAACCTCTTATAACTTTTCAGTATCAACCCATTTCTGTCATCCCGTTTCATACCCTTTCCCGTAGCAGTGGTTTGTAACTTTTTAAATTTTTCAGACACAGACTAAACAGATAGTGAATTCCATTTTCTGGTCGAGTATATTCCACTTACTTTTAGAGAACCCGTAGTATGTAAATCCCTCTAAATCTGTTTATACTGATGTTTCTGGTGCAGACATTAGTCCGTTAAGTTTCGTCTAGTTCCCAACTTTTATTTAAAGGTGTACGGTTTAATATTACAACAAGTATAACAAGTGACGATTTTAGGGTCGAGGAGTGTGGATCGTCCGTCAGTTATATGTGACCAACTTACTTACTTGTAGACCTACTTATTCATGGAATGAGTAATGAAATGTCGAGTGTGACATGTTGGTTAGGAGGGTCCACCAGACGATACAGGGTCAGAAGTACTAAGTCCACGATGGAGACATACGATTAACACAAGACACACCATAAGTGTGGTGGTAATCTCCTGTCAGTAGAACGATATGGGTCGTAGGTAGTCTCATAGACCTTATATCATCAACAAGTTCTATTCTTATCTTTTTTTACTTACTACCTTTACATTCGACAATGTCGGTGATACCTCTTGTCATACCTCCAAGGAAGTCTTTGATTTTTCTCTCGAGGGTATACTGGAACGTTAGGGTGAGGACCCGTATATAACCTTTTTTTACTTTCGAGATTAAACTTTTCCATGTACGTGGGGTTACAAGTGACTTCGTGATAAATGTTATCGGTTCTGTGTCCTCGTTGGATTTATAGGTAACTGTCTCCTCACCTATTTCTTCTGCACCATATATGTATATGACCTTATAATGAGTCAACATTTTTTTCTTACTTTATTACAGTAACCGTCGTTGTACCTACCTGAATCTCTAATAGTATAATTCACTTTATTCGGTCTTTTTCTGTTTATAATATATATTGAATGTACACCTTAGATTTTTATTATGTTTACCTGAATAAATGTTTTGTCTTTGTCTGAGTACCTGTATCTTTTGTTTGTACGAATGGTTTCCCCTATCCTCCCCTCCCTATTTAATCCTCATACCCTAATTGTATATATTCGATGATATATTTTTTATCTAATGTTCCTGGATGACATATCAAGTCCCTTGATATAAGTTATAGACCATTCTTTGATATCACCTTTTCTTATATATATATATAAGAATACATACATATGTATATATATGTATGTATATTAGTTTAGTGAAACGACATATGGACTTTTTATTATAACATTTAGTTATTATGAAATTATTTTTATTTTTAATTAAATTTTTTACTTACTTATCCATATGTTACTTAAATATACACTATTTACTCATCCTTTTCTGGTTACTCTCCTGTTAAATGTTATTGAAGAGACGGTTTAATAATGTATCATTTAGGGTTACACTCCAATGGACTCGTGTTCCCCTTACCTTACCATAGTTGACCCCAGGAACTCGACAAAAATTTTATAAATCTTTTTTAATATAGGAGTGGACTAACCTCATCCATGTTACTCACCCGTGGTCTTTCTAATAATTCGATTTTATTTTTACGGACACCAAATGTTGAGCCGGGTAACGAACAAAGATAAGAAACAACTTTAGTAATCTGTAAATCTTTTGATAAAAAAATTTCTGTATTGACGAAAACCAATTTTGTGTATGTTTGTTTTTTGATCGGGTGTTTATCTAAAAATTTTTAATTTTCATCATTTCGGTAACGGGTCTATGGTCCTGTAAGTCGAGTCAAATAATCTTTTATCGGTTTATGTATATCCTCGATATAGTAGTAAGAGGGAAAAGTTTACATAGATCTCTACTGTTCTTGGATCTCTGGGACACAATTTTTTACACTGAGTGAAGTAAAATGTTTCTCGAATAACTTATGGACGACATAAAATTCTCGATGTCTTTATAAGGTGTCTATTTTCTGACGGATAAGACCCGATAGTTTCCCATTTTACTTTTAAGTTTCAAACAAAGACCATAATATCCGAGTCTTTACACCTTCTTCCTTACTTGTCAATACATCAAGAATGATGTATGGTCCGTCATCGAATCCGTAAAGTATGACTGAAGACGTCGTTAACCCGAAGGGAACACCGAATCGACCATTTCTTAGGCGGACGTTACACCCTCTGGACCCAAACTAAGGACCCAACCCTTCTAGGGGACCTCTTCCCTTTCCGATGGGTGAGGTCATAAGACCGGACCTCTTAAGGTACCTGAGATATCAGGTACCCCGACATTTCTCAACCTGTACTGACCCACTGAAAGTGAAGTGAAAAAGACGTCATTAAGTTACACCATCCCTGAAAATGGGACGTCTAATGTTAGTAAGTCAAAGAGTCAAAGACCCTTCATTATGACACCGTCGAAGACTCTACCGGGGGTTACTATGGGTGAAGGACAATAGACTTAGGTATAAGTTGGAAAAAACGAACTCATACTCGATCTGGATACCTGAGAATCGTTTATCTAATACTGTTTTCACTACAGTAAAGTCTCTAATCCAATAATTTTTTTGGTGCCGAAAAGAGAGTGTGTGGGAGACCCCCTTCGGACGACAGTAAAATATTCGACCATACCTCTCCGGGTGAGATCTTTCTTGACTCTCTCTAGAGACCGGTTATTGGTCGTTTTCTGATTCCAGAAGTCCGGTCGTCGGGTGTTCCTTGGCTTAGAACAGTTGTTGGTATGTTGGTCGAACCTTCTTTTACGGGGAGTCAAGTCCGAAGTCAGGTCTGGGGTAGAGGTCGGTTGTTGACTTAATATGGTAACATTGCCTAGAACTCGGTCTCCACTTGTTGAACGGTGTGGGTCTAAGGACTGGGTGTCTTTGAAATGTTATTATTTATAAACAACAAAATTCGGTGATTTAAACCTCTGACATGATTTTGAATAGTTTATTAATAATTTACATGGTCATTGTCAGAATGTATCTCCGTAAAACGAATTGAGTTAATAAGCTTTGTTTCAAGAACTTTACCTTTTATCTTTACAATAATTGAAATTATGTCGAATTGGCAAGAACCTCTTCCGTGATCGTTGGGTGAGGTCATGAGAACGGACCTTTTAGGGTACCTACCTCCTCGGACCATCCGACGTCAGGTACCCCAGCGTTTCTCAGCCTGTGTTGACTCACTTAAGTGAAAGTACGTAACCTCTTCCTTCACCGTTAGGTGAGGTCACAAGAACGGACCTCTTAGGGTCCCTGCCTCCTTGGACCACCCGACGGCAGATACCCCGACGTGTCTCAACCTGTGCTGACTTCGCTGAATCGTCGTCGTCGTCGTCGTTGGTAAAGAAATACTTTACGAAAGAAGAGTATTCAAAATTTATATTAAATTGGTTTTTAAAAGTTCGAAGTCTAAGTCGTTAAGTAACTTTTTTTATAGACAGTCTCTCGGATTGATCGTTTCGGTCAGAGTAAAGGTTTATTAAACGATTTAGTATAAAGAAAACAGAGTTTTTCCTACTGAAGTGAAAAGTTGAGTTATTTATATAGTTATGAATTGAGACACTACTAGTAAAGTGAACATTTAGGATTATGGTCTTACCTGTTTAATTTTCTATCTATCGAACTCGTACGTCCTAACAATATTCAAACAATAAACCTACTTTATTTCACTCAAGTTATTAAAAAAATTCGTGAAAAACAAAACGAAAATGTCTTG
This sequence comes from Capra ibex, assembly GCA_006410555.1. NCBI lineage: Eukaryota > Metazoa > Chordata > Mammalia > Artiodactyla > Bovidae > Capra > Capra ibex. The sequence continues at coordinate 47,504 of SJYO01054402.1, forward strand.
AGGCTCACTTAAAAAAAACAGAAATTATTATCAACCCCTTACCTCTCAACTCCACCAATTTTAACAGTAGTAAGTACGGTAGGTGATACGACGACACGACACGAATCAGCTAGTTGACACAGACTGAGGAACACTGAGGTACCTGATCGGGTCGTCCGAGGAGACAGGTACCCCTAAGAGGTCCGTTCTTATGACCTCACCCATCGGATAGGGAAGAGGTCCCCTAGAAGGACTGAGTCCCTAACTTGGTCCCAGAGGACGTAACGTCCGTCTAAGAAATGGTCGACTCGATGGTCCCTTCGGGAAGGTAGGTGATATTTAATAGAGTTTTGGGGTCTTAGTCTGACAACGAGTACGGTTTAAAGTAGGCATTAAGAATTTATTTGTTTTATATACTTAGTTGTAAAGAGGTTTATTCTATATGTCTAACGACTACTCGTGTACTATTGTACGAGTTGTAGTGAGTCGTAATTCCTTTGTATTTAGTTTTGGTCTTACTCTATGGTGAAGTGTGGGTGATCGTACAGATTTTTTTTTTTTTTTGTACCTGACACCGCTCGAAACCATTCCTACATCTTTTTAGTCTTGAGTATGTAACTACCACCCTTACATTTTACCACGTTGGTGAAATTATTTATCATACTGTTAAAGAGTATTTCAATTTGTATCCCAATGACATATTGACTTGTTAAGGTAAGGATCCATACAGGGGTTCTCTTAATTTTTTTTTTTTTTGTATAGATGTGTTTCTGAACCTGTATTTATAAGTGTCGTTGTATTAAGTAATTATAATTGTCGTTTCACCTTTGTTGAGTTTGTTGGTAGTCGACTACTCCTTCATTTGTTTCTACATCATACAGGTATGTTACTTTACATCATAATAAGTCGGTATCCTTCCTTACTTCATAACTATCAACGACGTTGTACCTACCCAAAGGGTCCACCGTGGCACCACTTCTTAGGTGGACGGTTACGTCCTCTACGTTCTCTGTACCCAAAATAGGGATCCAGTCCTTCCAGGGGACCTCCTGTCTTACCGTTGGGTGAGATCATAAGAACGGACCTTTTAGGGTACTTGTCTCCTCAGACCACCCGATGTCAGGTACCTCAGTGTTTCTCAGTCTATATTGACTCGCTGACCCGTGTGTGTTGTACCCACTTGGAACTTTTGTACGATTCACTTTCTTAGATGTGTGTTTCCTGGTTATAATATCCTAGGTAGGCATACTTTACAAGTTTTATCTGTTTAGGTACCTTTGATTACATCTAATACCCGACTATCCCCGAAACCCCTCCCCTGGTTCACGACCCTTAACTGACGATTACCTATGTCCCCTAAAAGTCCTCACTACTTTTAGAAGATCTTATCTATCACCACTACCAACGAATTGAGACATTTAGATAATTTTTGATGACTTAACATGTCAAATTTTCTACTCCTCTCGTCGTAACGATAGACACTTTAGATTCTCTAGTGACGGATTGTATTTCAGTACTTTTAATAAGGATACAAAAGAAGAGTCAAATGAAAAACCATTGTCGAAGTAATTCTATATTAGGTCTATGGTATTTTAAGTAAAAACTTTCACATGTTAAGTGTAACGGATTCCCATGTTGAACTTTGATCATCGTTCAGGACCTCTATATTACGTGTTATATCACTGATCCCTGTTATTATAGTATGACATTAGTAGTTTTAACGATTCTGTGATATAGAATTAATAAGGTCGGTGGTTTTTTGTTTTTAATACACTACGTCATCTCGATGGTACCGTTAGTATAGTGGTGCATATTCACATAGTTTAGTTGTTACAACATATGGAATTACAATATCCAGTTTATATAAATGTAAAAAATTTTCTAATCTTGTCGTTTTCGTACATATAGTTTTCTTTTTTGTGTGTTTGACCCGATGTACTTTTGTTTTATATACGTTAATGGTATCTTTATTTAATATACTGTTATCGATAGTTTTATAAAAAGTTTGTACCATTATATACACGAAGAAATAATTGAGTACTTTATTTTAAATCGTCACCCAAATTGTTCATGGAATTTAAATTAGATCCCGAAAAAAGGGGAAAATTTGACCAACGAGTGAATTGGGTTTCGGTAAATAAGGGAGAATCTCTTGTATCTTCATAGAGACTAAATAGGCAATTCTCGACCAAACGTGACAAGTCTATGTCCGTTACCCGTAGAATCTTTAGTTGTCTTAGGAGATAGGGGATGAAGTCATCTAGACTTGGTAAATCCCCTCCCGTCTGAAGAAACTCTTATACTACTTTCGGGTCTTTTTAATTTTTTGGGGTTATAAAATATATGTTAAAATTATTAAGTGACTCAGGTAATGGAAGTAAGTATCTTGATCCAAATGTTTAGAGATAAGACGAACTACAGTAAAAACTAGACGATTAGGAAATTATAGTATCGATTCGTGATGATGGAACCTCTCGTTTCACGTTTGGAATCACCTTATAGACTTTCTGGTTCCTCGTTTAAGATCAATAGTGACTGTCTGACTTACAAGTCAGTTTTTGGTGGGATTCTGTTTGTCACATTCTGTATCCAGAGGAAAATTTCTAAAGTACACGATTATTTTTTCTAAAAAGAGAAGGAATGTGACATGTGAAAACTGTTACCTCTGATATAACATATCGGTAGAATAAACCGTAATTCAATTTTCAAACACCTATATTCAGTGTTCAACTACACCGGAGACTTTGTTTCGAGAATGGTGACATATATATACTAGCCCGGGTTCCTGTAAAATTTTCTATAAACTTTCATTTAACGGTTATAGTGTAAAGTGATGTTTATGACAGTATATATAAATTGATATAATAGTGTTATGGTATAGAGTGAGTTCTTTATATTGTGACTATGTGATATTAATGATTAAACCCTCGGGTATAAATTTAAAGGGAATAACAGAGTTTGTACAGTAAATATCTACTATTTGATGTTCTTGTAACTTCTATACAGTGGTACGTTTGTGTCTCGGTATTCGTTTTACACTCTTTGAATAACTAAGTTCCGTCAATTACTTTAGGGACACGTTAGTAATAGATTAATGATCCGATTCACTTGTCTCTGAAGTTACTGACGGATACTGTTTCTTATGTCTAAAATGTCTTAGTCAGTCCCTTTCAGTACATTTTGTTATTTTTACTTTCAGACCTTCTTCCCCTAGTCTAAAGGTCTCAATAGTATAATTTAACGAATTTTACAGATCAAAGTCGTTTTTTAATGTTTTGTATGTGTGAGTGTGTGTGTGTGTGTGTGTTTCTTCCATACCAAATATGTGTCCTTTTTTCTACAGTATCTTTAACAGGAACTCCTTCGGGTTTACAACCAAAGTAATTTCTGACTTGATCGATAAAATTTATAGAAGTTTATTGATTTCCTTGGGTAGATTTATTAAAAAATTTTCAATACTCTTGTTACAGAGTAGTTTATCTCTTATAATTATTTCACTATCTTTAACAAAAGTTTTCCTAGTCTAACTTAAAGACCTAAACTTTTCACAACATCGTCTTACTTTTTAAGTGATCTACCCGAGTTGTCTAAAGTCGACCGTCCTTCTTAATCGTTTAAACTTCTATTAAGTTAATGGTAACAGATCTGACTGCTAGTCTTTCATTTTGTCTTACTTATTTTTGTTTGTGTCGAAGTCTCTTAAATTACCACTCTGTGGTAATTTACCGGTTGTATGTGTATTACCCTCAGGGTCTGTTTCTTCTCTCTTTTATTTTTTTTCTTGACTTTCCTATAAATTTCTTTGTTACTTATTTATGAAGAGTTTTTATCAATGTGTAGGTGTTTGAGTTTATAAGGGATCATTCTATTTGTGTGTCTTTTTCGGTACAGAATCAGTTTGAGAGTTTCTGGTTCTTTTTTTAGAACTTTCCTCCTTTTCTATCGACTAAAGGTAGGTTTTGTTACCCTAGATCTTCAGTCACGCTACTGTATATGTTTTACAAATTTCGTTTTGTGACGGTTGGTTCTTAAGATATAAATCGTTTTTATAGGAATTTACTTCTTTTTTATTTCTGTAAAGAGTTCATGTGTTTCTGACTCTCTTAATTACCGGTCTTCCGTGTAGGATATCCTTTACGATTTATTTCTCTTAAGAAGTCCGACTTTACTTTCCTGTGGTCTGTTTCTTTTTTGTTGTTGTTTGGTTGGGAGAGGAGTTTTTTTTTTTTTTTTTTTTTGGGTGTTTCTTCATCTCTCGTGGTTTTTTCCATTAATTTCCATTAATATATCTATTTATGTTATGTTTAGAATAACCCCCCCCCTGTAAAAAGGATCGATGAAACTTTCTATTGACGTATTATGTTTTCTTATTTTTTCTGTACGTTGTATCTTTTACCTTTTTACCGTCTACATTTACGATGAAATAGTCATTAATGATATTTGCATTGATCTAATTCTTTTGGTCAATCATCCTTTTCTAACGGTCTGAAAATTATTTGTGTGTACTAGGTTGATATAAGACAGATCTTCTCTATGTGAAATCTAAGTTTCTATGTTCATCTAACATTCATTTTCTACTTTCTAAAAAACCGGTGTGGTACACCGTACACCCTAGAATCAAGGAACTGGTACGAGGGACGTAACCCTCACGTCAGGATTGGTGACAGGTGGTCCCTTCGGGTCGACATTCATTTTCGGACCCTTTTCTATTTACCACGTTTGTCATTAGCTTTCTCTCGATTGATTCACCGATATGATTAATAGTCTGTTTTATCTTAAATTCTATTTTAAACAAGAATCTCTTTTGTTTCCTGAAAAAATACTAATTCCTTACACAAATAGTACTTCTAAATTGTTAATATTTGTGTAAAGGTGGATAGATGTCTCGACTTTTTATATACTTCGTTTTTTACCGTCTTGACTTCCCTCTTTATCTTTAAGTTATTATTGGTGACCTCGTGAATAATGGGGTGAAAGTCATTGTTTGTCTTCATCTGTTTACTGGTTTTTCCTTTATCTTATGAACTTGTTACGATATTTGGTTGATCTGGATTACCTGTAGATAGATATGTTGTGTGGTATGTTGTTATCGTCTTATATACAAGAAGACTTGACGTGTACCTTGTAAGAGGTCCTGTCTAATATACAATCAGGTATTTTACAGATTAAAAAATTTCCTGACTTTATCATTTTTTTTTTTTTTTACAAGACGTTTGTAATCTATGGTTATTGTATTATTTTAAACCCTGTAAGTGTATATTTACCTATTATCTCTTCTATGACGTTTTATTGATGACCAAGTTTCTCCTTTAGTGTTTTCTTTAATCTTCTATGTGACTCTACTCAATTTCCCTCTCATACCATATAGGATTTATAGGGGTCTTTCTTTAGATATTAAAAAATTTTCGAATATGATTTTTCATTTATTATAAAGTTTAGTTATTGAACTTAAAGGTGGAATTACTTTGATCTTTTTATGTCATTTGATTTGTGTTTCGTTCGTCTTTCTTTTTTTGTATCGTTTAACAAATAATCATTTTATAACTAAATCGGGAGGGTATTGAAACTCAATGTTGAGTAAAACTCAATTAAAAACATATGTCATACTTCATTCCTAGTTCTAAGAAATAAAAAAGGAAGACCTTCAGGTTGATAAGGTTCCATTAAACAACTTTTCTAATAGGAAAGGTTCAACTTAACGGAACTGTGGAAAGAATTTTCAGTTGACGTATATACGGACATTAATACGTATACGTGTGTGAATAAAAACCTGAAAGAATAAAACAAGGTAACTAGAAGCTACGGTTAAACAAGAAAAAGTTTTAATTGATGTAGAAAATCAATATAGAAAATGTAGAAAACATAAATATATATTTGAACTTTCGTCAAACAGTCAAAGAAGTTTTGACGGTTGACTCTAAACTGACTTTAACATAACTTAGATATTAGTTAAACCTTTCTTAACGGTAGGATTGATATAAGTCAGAGAGTTAAGTACTTATACGGTAAAGAAATGTAAATAAATTCAGAAGAAATTAAATACAGTCATTAGAAGGTGTCGAAGGTTATAATTTTTTGTGTATATAAAAACAGTATAAATAAGGATTCCTAAAATATAAAATTTACTATGAAAGAATTTTAATTGTAAAATAACAAGTAACGGTCATATATCTTATGTTGACTAAACATAGAAGAAGACAAATTATCTAAAAAGAAGTAATACATAGTATAAAAGGACAAAGAACCGTAAACACTATTTAAACACAACCTACAGTCTGTAATACTAAAATGGAACAACCTGCGACCTATATAAACATAACAAAATTTATGAGAACTCGAAATAAGACCTTTATCAAACTGGAGACTCCGAACGAAAATTCGGAACAATCCGTCCTGATTTATGTGGTAATCAGATCCCTTCAAGACATGTTATTTTAACATACGTTCAGTGTTTATACACGGTGTATACAACGTAAAATATCATCGGTTTAATTTTATGTCACTTTTCTTTAACCATTTTAATTAAATTAATGTATATTTACATAATGTATATATTACATAAGATAACTATGAGTTTGGTCCCTTTTTAATGTCTTTTAAAAATTTTTTTTTGGGACATCTGGTTATAGGAAATACTTGTATCTGTCCTTTTAGGAGTTGTCTCGTGATTGTATAAACTTAGGTCGTTATATATTTTTCTTGTATGGTATTGGTGTATCTTAAATGAGGTCTTTACGTTTCATTAAGTAGTATAATTATCAGATTTTTCCTTTTTAGGATACTAGTATAGTTAAATATACTACTCTTTTCCACAAACTGTCTGAAGATGAGACTAAGAAAAAAATTTGTAGATTCGTTTTAACCTTATCTTACGTTACACGTGTTGGACTTGGTGTTTTGGATGTCGATTGATTCACGACTTTCCTCTGAAAGATTCTAGTCATTGTTCCATATAGACGAAATGTATGAAAATAAGGTGAAACATGATCTCTAGGATCTATCACGTTATTCCTTTTTGTAACTTCTACATGTCTAACCTTTTCTTCTTTATTTTGACAGAACACTAAGACATATTTCATTTGGGATTTATTAGATAAAATTTTTAAAGTATCTTATTTTTTTACTTAAATTGTTCCGGTGTTTTATGTTTCAGTTATGTGTTTTTTGTTGGTATATGATCGTTACTTGTTAACCTTTGACTTTAAAATTTTCTGTCATGGTTACATTTAACATTCATTTTACTTTATGAATCCGTAAGTCAAGTCAAGTCATGGAGTCAGCACAGGTTGAGAAACGCTGGGGTACTTAGCGTCGTGTGGTCCGGAGGGACAGGTAGTGGTTGAGGACCCCAAGTGAGTCTGAGTACAGGTAGCTCAGGCACTACGGTAGGTCGGTAGAGTAGGAGCCAGCAGGGGAAGAGGAGGACGGGGGTCAGAGAGGGTCGTAGTCTCAGAAAAGGTTACTCAGTTGAGAAGCGTACTCCACCGGTTTCATGACCTCGAAGTTAAAATCGTAGTAAGGAAGGTTTCTTTAGGGTCCCAACTAGAGGAAGTCTTACCTGACCAACCTAGAGGAACGTCAGGTTCCCTGAGAGTTCTCAGAAGAGGTTGTGGTGTTAAGTTTTCGTAGTTAAGAAACCACGAGTCGGAAGAAGTGTCAGGTTGAGAGTGTAGGTATGTACTGGTGTCCTTTTAGGTATCGGAACTGATCTACCTGTAACGACTGTAATGAATCAGTCGTTTCATTACAGAGACGAAAACTTATACGATAGATCCAACCAGTATTGAAAAGAAGGTTCCTCATTCGGAGAATTAAAGTACCGACGTCAGTGGTAGACGTCACTAAAATCTCGGGGGTCTTTATTTCAGACTGTGACAAAGGTGACAAAGGGGTAGATAAAGGGTACTTCACTACCCTGGCCTACGGTACTAGAAGTAAAAGACTTACAACTCGAAATTCGGTTGAAAACGTGAGAGGAGAAAGTGAAAGTAGTTCTCCGAAAAATCGAGGAGAAGTGAAAGACGGTATTCCCACCACAGTAGACGTATGGACTCCAATAACTATAAAGAGGGTCGTTAGAACTAAGGTCGAACACGAAGAAGATCGGGTCACAAAGAGTATATACATGAGACGTATATTCAATTTAGTCGTCCGACTGTTATATGTCGGAACTACATAAGGAAAGGATAAACCTTGGTCAGACAACAAGGTACAGGTTACGATTGACAACGAAGGACTGGACGTATATCCAAAGTGTTCTCCGTCCTGTCCACCAGACCATAAGGGTAGAGAGAGTCTTAAAAGGTGTCAAATAACACTAGGTGTGTCAGTCTCCGAAACCGTATCAGTTATTTCGTCTTTATCTACAAAAGGACTTGAGAGAACGAAAAAGCTACTAGGTCGTCTACAACCGTTAAACTAGAGACCAAGGAGACGGAAAAGATTTAGGTCGAACTTGTAGTCCTTCAAGTGCCAAGTACATAACGACTTCGGACCGAACCTCTTAAAACTCGTAATGAAATGATCGTACACTCTACTCACGTTAAAAAGCCATCAAACTTGTAAGAAACCTTAACGGAAAGAAACCCTAACCTTACTTTTGACTGGAAAAGGTCAGGACACCGGTGACGACTCAAAAGGTTTAAACGACCGTATAACTTACGTCGTGAAAGTGTCGTAGTAGAAAGTCCTAAACTTTGTCGAGTTGACCTTAAGGTAGTGGAGGTGATCGAAACAAGTATCACTACGAAAGATTCCGGGTGAACTGAAGTGTAAGGTTCTACAGACCGAGATCTAATTACTAGTGTAGTAGTACTAATAGACCCAGTACTTCTAGTAAAAACATGTTAAGAAGGCACATAAGAACGGTGGAGAAGAATTATAGAAGACGAAGACAATCCAGGTCTGGTAAAGACAGGAAATAGCTCGGGTAGAAACGTACTTTACAAGGGAACCATAGAGATTAAAAGAACTTCTCTAAAGATCAGAAAGGGTAAGACAACAAAAGGAGATAAAGAAAAGTAACTAGCGACTTCTCCCGAAAGAATAGAGAAGAACGATAAGAAACCTTGAGACGTAAGTCTACGAATATAGAAAGGAAAACAGGAAACGAAAAGCGGAGAGAAGAGTGTTGATAAACATTACGGAGGGGTCTGTCGGTAAAACGAAAAAACGTAAAGAAAAGGTACCCCTACCAGAACTAGGGACAGAGGAGATGTTACAGTGCTAGGAGTAAGGTATCAAGTAGTCCGTGAGATAGATAGTCTAGATCCGGGAATTTAGCTAAAGAGTGAAGGTGACATATTAGTATTCCCTAAACTAAATCCAGTATGGACTTACCAGATCGTCAAAAGGGATGAAAGAAGTTAAACTCAGACTTAAACCATTATTCCTCAAGTACTAAACTCGGTGTTAGTCGAGGACCAGAACAAAAACAACTGACATATCTCGAAGAGGTAGAAACCGACGTTTCTTGTATTAGTTATACTAAAGCTACAACTGGTAGACCACTACAGGTACACATCTCAGAAGAGAACACAACAACCTTCTCCCACAAACGATACTGGTCACGTAAAAGAACCGCTTTGAGATAATCAGAAACGGGACGAAGTAAGACGTAAGGTTCCGGTTTAAAAGGACAATGAGATCCACAAAGAACTGAAGGATGAAAACGTAAGGTCAGGGGATATTACTTTTCCTGTAGAAAAAACCCACAATCAAGATTTTCCAGAACATCCAGAAGTATTCTGGCAAGTTGAAGTCGAAGAAGTCGCAATGACCAAAGTAAAATCCGTTTTCCAATTGTTTTGTACATATCTATCCTGAATGTGTAACTTTTGATGTTTTGTACCTACTTTCTTTACTGTATGTCGTAAGTGCCTAACCTTCTGAGTCGTCTTATATAAAAGTGAGTCAGATTCTAAAAGTTCCAAGTAGATACAACGTCATACATAGTTTTGAAGTAAGGAGACTTTCTGACCTATAATTACTATCATATGGTTTAAAACAAATAGGTAAATAAACACCTACCAGTAAATCCAACAAAGATGAGAAATCGATAATACTTTTTACGACGACTTGTAAACACATGTACAAAAACACATCTTACACGAAAGCAAAGAGAACCCATACATCGATCCTCACTTTAACGACCTAACATACCATTGAGATACAAATTGATAAACTCCTTAACGGTATACCAAAAGGTTTCATCGACATGGTAAAGTGCAACGGTGGTCGTCACACACTCCCCACGCTTAAGAGGTCTAAGATTGGATGTGATCGACAAGAAAATACTTTTTAACAATATCGATAGAATCACCCAAAATTCAACATAAAGTAACGCCAAAGTTAAACTTATGAGGATTACTAAGTTTTTTACTTCTAGTACCGTAGACCAGGATAGTGAAGTACCCTTTATCTACCCCTTTGTCACCTTTGTCCCAGTCTGAAATAAAACCCCCCGAGGTTTTAGTGACATCTACCACTGACGTCGGTACTTTAATTTTCTGCGAATGAGGAACATTCTTTTCAATACTGGTTAGATCTATCGTATAAGTTTTCGTCTCTGTAATGAAACGGTTGTTTCCAGACAGATCAGTTCCGATACCAAAAAGGTCACCAGTACATACCTACACTCTCAACCTGACACTTCTTTCGACTCGCGGCTTCTTAACTACGAAAGCTTGACACCACAACCTCTTCTGAGAACTCTCAGGGAACCTGACGTTCCTGTAGGTTGGTCAGGTAAGACTTCCTCTAGTCGGGACCCTAAAGAAACCTCCCTTACTACGATTTCGACTTTGAGGTCATGAAACCGGTGGAGTACGCTTCTCAACTGAGTGACCTTTTCTGAGACTACGACCCTCCCCAGCCCCCGTCCTCCTCTTCCCCTGCTGTCTCCTACTCTACCGACCTACCGTAGTGACTGAGTTACATGTACTCAGACTCACTTGAGGTCCTCTACCACTACCTGTCCCTCCGGACCACACGACGCTAAGTACCCCAGCGTTTCACAGCCTGTGCTGACTCGTTGACTTGACTTGACATACTGGAGTAAACATAGAAAGACGTTTACAGATAAGTTCACGAAAGAAGAAAAAGTTTAACTTAACAGAAAAATAATAACTTAGCAATAGTAAGAAATATATCAGACCCATGTTCAGGGAATAGTCTATATACTATAAAGTAATGAAAATAAGACACCCAACAGAAAAGTAAAAGAAATACCACAGGAACTACATGTCAAAAATTGAAACTGGTTCAGGTTAAATGGATAAAACAAGAGAAAAAGGAATCGAAAACCACAGAAGAGATTCTTTGGTAACAAAATAGGTCCCAATATTTATAAATGAGGAATTAAAAGAAGAATCTCAAAATATGAAAAATAGATAATTTAAATCAAGACCTAAGTAAAATTCAACTTACAACATACACCACACTCCATCCTTAGGTTGAAATAAGAAAACTTACACTTATCGGTCATCAGGGTCATACGTGTTGACTAACTGTTTCCACTTTTCGTTAAGTTATCTTCTTTTTATTGGAAAAGTCGTTTACCGTTTACTTGTAACTGTCCGTTTTTGGTTTGTCCTTCTTTTTTTGGGAGTTACATTTGAAGTGGGGAATTCGTTTTTACTTGAGTTTTAACTAGTATCTCGTTTTACATTTACAACGTTGATCTTTTGTACATCTCCTTTTGTGATCTCCCATTCCAGTTACATTTAACTTAAAAATATCGATGACTGTATAAAGGGAGACCTCTTCGTTCATCTTGAAAATCTTACTCAGTGCCTACGTAAAATATAAAAGGGTAGGGGATAGAAACTTGAACAGAAAGTGTCCTAGTACGACTATAACTCACCTTCAAACGTTCCTGCTTCGAGACCTACTCAATGAAACTACTTCCACCGTGGAACGGTGGAGGAAAGTTGTAATAGGGGTCGGGGTTCAGTAAAGATATAGAACCGTTGACCAAGTTGTTGTGGAAGACGGGATTTTCTCTGGGACTACCATCTGCCTCTTCCGTGTTGAACTCTTCGAAGTGTCATTCCGGAAATTTTTAACAGAGAAACATTTTTGTTGACAAAAGAGGAAAGGGAGGAAACACCGTAAGGGATAGAGTTTGTAGTATTTTGATGAGGTTGGATGTCTACGAAACCCCCAAACAGTTCGTCGTCGAGGACACAGTACAAAGTCAGGATTATAAATCTTTATACAAACTCACCCACCCGACGACCCTGTGACGACTATATTCGAAAGACAGGTAAAGGTTACTGTCCTTGCGGTACGACTGTCGGACTATGTCTTGGTTGTAATGGTCCATTTCGAAGAAATATACTTGATTCGTGTTATCAAGAACAAGTCAACAGACTTGAACCTATTCAGTGAATAGGAGGGACTCGGAGTCAAAGAAGTAAACATTTAATCCCTACTAATTTGCATTGAGTTTCACATCAAAACTCTTAACTCACTAGTCATACATACATAAACACACACGTACACACAGGACCGTCACGGACTGTATAACGTGATTCACCACCGATAGTAGTAGTGGCACTGATTGTGCTTCAACTCACTGATACACATATGGTAAGGGTCCTCCGATTCAATTTTCTTCGGTAGGGACATTTCCTCTTCTTGCATAACTGAAATTATTTTTTATAGAACTGATACATTAATAACCTGTAGCTTTAGTCGTCTAAAACACTGTGACTTCTTACTGAAAAAGTTGAAATATTTTCCTTCTTTTTGAGAGTAGAATGATCCTTCCAATTTCAAATTAGGTCGGACTTCCCTTTCCTATAACTGACACTGGTGAGTTCCTAATGAGATGAGACTAATAAGATAATTATACTTAGTACAAATGGAATACGGACCCACCTTTTTAAAAGAAAACCCACTTAAAATAGAGTGACCGGGTGAGACGGTGGTTTAAACCTGTGTATCATTAAGAAGTAAATCGGTCACCTGAATAGACCCCCAAAACATCTTTTACCAACCTAGGACACTCTTAAAAGGTAACGTTTCTGTCAGATCCGTATAAAAGAAGAACATATATAAGGAATAACATGATTCTCAGGTTCTTCCTTTGACTTACGGAAAAGTACAAAAACAAATTTAAGGTCCTTCAATAGTCCTTAAATCAGTTTTCTATACACCGTCGATACTATTCTTTAAGGTTTTGTTTACTCCCTGATTGTCTTCTTTTAAAATTCCATTAAACCAGTATTTCACCAAATTGAAGAGTAAAGTGTAAAGAATTCGTAGTAAATTAGAAGTGTCATAAACTTCAAAGACCACTACCTTAAAGTTGACGGATACTATATCATTTTGGTCAATGTCAAGAAGGTTATCTACTTCTCTAAAATGGTTACAAACAGTGTGGTGGTGTCAGTCGAAATACTTATTATTTTTATGTGTCAGAAAATTATCAGACTCACAAAGAGTCACACCCTTAACTTACGAAATTTGCTACACCGTTCCTACACACTCTAAATTTCCAGAAGAAATGAATTTTCTATACTATTTCTGTTTTTTTGATAATAATTTTGCATTGTAAATACTATAGGATCGTAATGTGTAAAAACGAACAGTGTGACCTTACGATAGCCGTAGATCACTCATCTCTGATCCCAACAACGATTTTTAGGATGTTACGTGTCCTGTCTAGGGAAATTGTTTCTTAACGGTGTGAGTTGTACAGTTAACCAACCCTTTGGGATAGGATCTTGTGTATATGTAAGATTCCTTACGTACTTCCGACAATAGGATTAGATGTATATTGAGTGGTCAACTCCCGGACGATGCCTCGTGTCACTACTCGTTCTATCTTCGTCGGGGATGAGAGGACACCTCACTGTGTGTTATTATTATCTCCCACTACTTACTACCTCATAAGATTGTTCTCGTTGTGTTCCATGACACCTCTGTATCTTTACCCCCCTGTGGGTCGACCCTGAACCCCTAAACTCCATCCGAAAAGGCTCCTTCGGTATAAGTTCGACTCCAGATTTCTCCCCGATCAACCCATCTCCTCACAAGGTCTCTCTTGTCGTCGTGTATGTCTCTGAGTCTCCGTTCTCTCTTATACAAGTATGTCCACCTGTCACCGCTCGGACCCCTTTCTCATCTTTCTATACTATGTCCTCTCTACTTACGTATGGTCCGGAACTTTTAGGAACATCAGACACCATCCCGTAAAAAGGAAAAAGTATTCCAGTCACTGTTCAATGATTTTTCACAATTCGTTTTCTTAATTTAGTAGCCTACATTCGAAAAGTTTCTACTAAAAATTTTCTCGTTAGATCATAGATCCGTCGGTCACTCTCTATCTTCTGTAAAGTGTCCCTGAACCTATTTGTCCCAGGGGACAGGGTTTTACCCCGAAGGGTTCACCGAGTCACCATTTCTTAACCGGACGTTACATCCTCTACACTCAAACTAGGGACCCAACCCTTCTAGGAGACCTCCTTCTTTACCGTTGGTTGAGGTCATAAGAACGGACCCTTCAGGGTACCTGTCTCCTTGGACCGACCAATGTCCGGTGCCCTAGTGTCTCAGCCTGTGTTGACTCGCTGAACTCGTGATCAGAGTTTTGTCGTCAGAGTAGTGGACTGTAAGGTGAAGGGATCAAAATAAGGACTCAGGATTTCGAAAAGGAGAAGACATAGAAAGAGATACGTCTACAGCTACTCTCGGTTATGGGATGAGATTATGGCAGTAACAACCAATTGTAAAGTCAGACAACCACATGAGGACTATCCCTCCAAGACTTTAGTTGAAATGGTTAACGTGTAAAAAAAGGGTTACCGGTCGGGGCGGGTGTCTAAACAATGATACAAAAAGAACACCATCTTATATGGAACACTAAACGATACTCTGTTTTTGGACCTTGTAAGGCTTCGAAGAATTGTATTACACAGAAGAGAGAACGGGATCCTTAATTTCGTCCTATAGAGGTCGAAAGCTATACTTCACGAACTGGAGAACCCTTTGTCCTTCGTGGTTTCCTCTTCGAAAAGGTGATCGTCGTGACTTGAGAGCGTCTCCCTACTATGGTTGCTACCGTCACCACCCCGAGCCCGGTTTAGGTTCTCACAGAGAAAGTTACATCCGACGTTCTTTTTTCGGACGGTACCCGGTGGAGAGTAGTCCTGATACGGTTCTCAGCCACCACGGGTTCCGTTCAGTTTTCGACTCAGTAGTTCGTTTGCTAGGAAGTACCCAGGGAGAGAGTTCTTTGACCCAGAGGATAAGAGGTTCAAATTACCAGTATACAGGCTTGGGTCAAGTCTCGGTTACATGTGGTAGAGACTACCTTAACAAGTCGGTGTGATATACACCGTCCTGTAGTCTATAAGAGTCTACCTCTTTCCCTTTCGTCTCCGGACAAGAGTTTCACTTTAATTGGAGTCACTCCATCTTAATCCACTTCGGGCCCCGTGACGAGTCTCGTGACTTACGGGAGATCGGACAAGGTCGAGAGAAGTGACGCATAGGTCGTAGACAAGGAGTTTAAGATTTGAAAATCTGAGGAGTCTCCTACATAAACTTTGCACCCCTCTCCGAACACTGGACGAGTACGTGTTTACCCCACTACCTGTCCTTCTTGTTCAATGTTGAGCCGAGATTCAGTTCGGCAATAGTGCACAGGACCTTGAGTCTTTTAAAGAGAAAAGAAACGAGAGTCTCCACTGTATCTTATACTAAGGGAGTGACGGGGGGGGTGGTCTGTCCTCTCACTTTGAGGATAACGAAAATGGTATAAAATATCGATGTAAGTAAAAAACCAAGAACAATAATCATAATGATAATAAACGGAAAAATATGGATATTTTGTCAATTCAGGTAAAGTATTGGTTGACTTCCCCATAAACGGGGATTAGTCGTCTCCACGTCAGTCCACGAATTGGGAAACCGAAACGAAAAGAATGGGAACGAAGGAACTTCGAGGTCCACGGTGAAACGATGACAGCGACGGCGTGTCTAAGGACTGGAAGGAACCCTAGAGTGTGGTAAAGGGGTGTCCCGACTCCCGACACGAGTCGTCAGGGGTGGTCGATAGTCTACTCCGTTTGAGTGGACGGATACAAACAACGGGAAGTCACGAGGTGCGACGGGTAAGACCAAGTTACTTGTCGTAGTTTCCCTCTGACTTATCTGAGGTTTCTTAACAGTCGAGTACCAAAGATCCATATTGACCGAAAGCACAAAAACAAAAATTTGTGATGTTGAAGAGGAATAACACCCCCGACAACTCAAAAAACAAAGAATTTCTGAACACTCAAAGGATTACATACGGTCACTGATAAATGGGGGTATCATATACAGTATAGATTATTCAATCACTTAAGGAAAGGACACAAACATATAAAGTCAATCGAATGATGTAGAATTTTAAACTGTCATAGTTCTAATCATAAATCCTACATCTGAGAAAATTTTTGAAAAGGACGTGAGATTGGTTATCAGTGATGTAGAGTATGTAACCATTCTTTTTTATTAATCGACCGTATAAATATCCCAAGATAGATGACTACTATCAAAATTAGTAATAACGATAGTTTTCATAAACATTCTATTTTTGGACCTAAACTTTTATAAAATAGTCTTTTTACTGTAGAACGACTCCACAGTCTTAGGTTTTTGTTGAAGTAAAATTAATTAACTAGAGACTATTTTGTTCTTGTTGTCTTGTTAAAATCCAGATCTATTAAACTAAGTTCAACGTCAAAATTACGAGTCACCTCTGTCACCTTAATGTACACATTTGACTACAATTTATATATTGTATTGTTGGGATCACTTAAGTACCTTGATGTTTGTACTAGGTTTAAGATGACAGAAATTTCTTTTGACGTAATATGTGGTTTTTTTTTAATAAAAGGTGTCGAATTCTCACGGAGTAGTCTGTTGTATCCACTTCCACTTTTTTACTTCGGGTATTACGAGTACCAGTAGTACAATCTGGACCATTGGTCACTGACTCCTGGACGATTTGTTCCCACCAAGAACGGTTGTAATCGTGTTTCCATAGGGGTTGAATGTGAGAAGTGTGTACTGGATTTTATCGAGTTCCAGATTCAGGACCACTAATTTAATTGTGTATCGAGTTTTTGTATTCTTTGAATTAATCAACAGTGGGACAAAAACATTTCCAGTTGTCATTATCCTTTGGTAGATTTAAATACACATATGAAAGACCGTTTTAAATCACTTTACGTCGTAAGAGTCACATTTATACCAAAAACTGTCACATCAAAGACAATAAACTTAACTAAGGGTAAGATCGAGATCGAAGTCATTACCTGTTTTATAAGATGTCCCTTTTCTGTGTTTGACCCCTATTCCCCCTTTGTTCTCCTCCACAACTTCTTGTTTCGAGTCTAGGTCCTTTTCCACTGGTTCTCTTGTTCGACGTAGTTATAGGTAAACCGTTCTCTAATAGTGTTTTATTAAGGAGTCGCTAGTATGAGTTTGGAGGACGAAGAGATTCACCCTGATAAGATTCACCGGGACTGTAGTAATTGTCCAATGGAAGGTCTTCCTTCAAAAGATTTCAATGTCTAAGTTGAAAGGGTCAAAGGTTTAAGTGAAACTTATTTATCGTGGATCCGATGTAAAGAAAAGTATGACTACCGTGGTCTTTGGTTATCTACCGGGATAAAG
Source organism: Capra ibex (assembly GCA_006410555.1). Classification (NCBI taxonomy): domain Eukaryota; kingdom Metazoa; phylum Chordata; class Mammalia; order Artiodactyla; family Bovidae; genus Capra; species Capra ibex. The sequence continues at coordinate 65,153 of SJYO01054402.1, forward strand.
TAGAGAGAATGTTTACGTACATAATACTATTGGATCCGAATTAACAAGGTCGTCAATGAAATAGTTAAACAGTCTTTTATTCTTATCGGTCCCTATCTCGGTACCACGTTTTATGTCAGAAGAGAGTCAATACACGGTTTCTCTCTTATACATATTCAGTATTATCGTTAGAGATGATGACTTTCTTTGGTCACAGTATAAAGTAAGGAAAAGTCTAGCAGAGTCCCAATAACAGAAATACTGCATCCGAATTCTAAAGTGGTCGATACGACTCCGAATCGATACAACCCCTAACTTCGGTCAATCGACAATTTCGATTAGTCTATAACGGGATAACAGATACTACCACTGTGGTTGTAAACTTTGTTGAGATTAAGGTCATCTTTCATCCTTTCCTTTCTCTGAACACAATTGAGACCTAGTCGATGATAGTTCTTTCTGTAAAGTTTAGTTTACAAATTGATACAAGAGACTGGGGTCTCTTCCATATTCAGTTGAACTCTCATTTAAATATTTGTATTTTCAGTCTTCATTTTCTCTTGGAATCACCCCTAGGTGAGTTAAGATTTAAGAATAAAATGTTTATCTTTTTTTACTCCGGGTCTTTTAATATTACTGAACGAGTTCCAGTCTCTCGGTCAGTTGTTTCGGTTGAGAAGATCTAGTATCTTTGTTCTGTAAACGATAATTCGTATATATTTGTTTCCTCTACACCTTTACCTAACCGGTGACATGGAAAAACAAGTAAACGGGTTTTACGGTACTTGAGGTATTAAATTCTGACTGTATAAATATACATTTCAATTTTTACATGAGGTTTCAGTTTATATTATTATTTACTAAGTTCTTAGTGATAAACAGATTCATATGGTGCCAAGTGGAGGTGTTGTCCACTTAAAGAATAGTAAATACCTATGGATATAAACAAACTAAAGTAGTATAATTGTAGAGGAAGTATTATTACGTGAGGTCATGAGAACGGACCTTTTAGGGTACCTACCTCCTAGGACAATCCGATGTCAGGTACCCCACCGTTTCTCAGTCTGTACTGACTCACTGAAGTGAAGTATTAATCATTCCCATTTTAACAAATGTTTCTTTTATAGACTTCATATAAGTTTTTACCGACAACAACTTCATCCAGGAGGTGAATGTCGAAATTTAGGTCACCGCATATTTCTTTTTCCTTACTAAGGTTTAAGTTTCAGTAATAAAAACCTTCTACAGTTTAAAATATCCCTATATTTAGAGGTTCAATATGAGGACAGGTGAATATATCCGTATGACCTTTTAAAAGACTATAAAAAACGGAGAGTATCAGTAAAAAGTAAGGTGAGACTGGATTAAATCCCGTAAAGTCGATTCAAGTTTTGTAGATTTGTAAACAGACGTGAACTAATTTCTGTGTGTGTGTGGTTTGGAGGGGGGTGGTACCGGAAATGGAAGACTTACTGAATTTTACTCAACTATCGAATCGATCCTTTATATTTATTGGTAAACTGTAAGTATAACGGAACACGACTCTGACTTCCTCACAAAATTGATTGTCAAATTCACCGGGTCTAGAACCAAACAAGTTGGTAATCCTTTTTCATGAACTTCACTCAGTCCGTAAGACAGGATAAATTTTTCATGTGTTCTTTTTTACTATTATAATAAAACCATTAGTGTAAAGTTTTGTCACAATCATTTGTCTAACGAACATATGTGTGTCGATTATGTTCGACTACATCAATAAACTTAGTGAATTTATTGGAAAGATACATATGAACAGTCGAGGGAAGTTGGGGTTTGGGACACCGAAACGGAGTTTAGACACTAACAAAGAAACTGTACGAAATAGGTCTATTGACAAGGTTTATGTGTGAAACAACCACATCTTGATCAGTAACCCTTATCCCATGGGGTTAAGTCACACTTGTAATGAAATCATGTCTCTTTACAATAAAAATGACATAAAGGTTTCTGGGAAGGGTAACGAAAAAGGTTGTCTACAACCAGTAACAAACGTGAAAAACCCCTACAAACATTTTCACTCTTGGAATAGACACACGTGCACGTGTGTGTGTATACGTTACTTTGAATTATCGTAAACTAACGAGACCGAACCGGGAAGTAGGGAAAACCATTAATGATTTGGTAAAACTTCCCTTTCCCTGTCCTTATCCGAGTTACCTTTCTTTGACGGACTCTACACTACTCCTTAACGATTTTACTTGGCGGTTCCGTCGTAGGTGACATCATGTCGACAAGTCTGTCGCGAGTCCTAAACCACAAAGGTCAAATTTCCTTTTGGTTTCGAACAGTCAGTCTTCTCTCTTGGATGGATATTTTTTGTTTATATATAAAAAAACACTTAATTTCAGACGTATTAAGTCTAAATGACATATGAACTCCATAATGATGAGTATACAACTATACACCGGATCCTAAAAGTAGATATATGACGTGCCACCAGGTCTCTTCCACGACCATCCGCCAAGACTCTCGAAATTCTTTAACTTACAAATAATTCTTTGTTTCCTCAATTAACGACCTTACTATGTCCGTCGACTGGTCCCACGAGATCGTAAAAATTCGAGATCTCACCTAAACATAGAATATGAACAATCAAATAACCTAGACTCAACACCAGAAAAAGATTTCTATGTGGTACTCACAAACACCATGAACTTTCTGTACATGTATAATTCTTAATAATTACAAATTTATATTTTAGTTCGTCTTACGGGAATACGGTTTTCGAGTAGATTACGCTTTTAACACTTTCAAGACATCGTTGAAGAGGAATGATGGTTTACTTTCCGTTAAAGGTGTCGTTGTTTTTGTCGGACGTTTAAAACCAGTGACATTAGTTGGAAGTGGTTAGGTACTGATATCGTGTGTAAACGGGATTGGAGTAGGGAGTGGGAGTTTTTTTTATTTCGGAGGACTGTTGAGGTTTACTGAACTATCTTGGTTTTGTCTGATTTACTTCTTCTTTCTTTCCGGACGTCACACTTACGGTAAAAGTCGTTACACGTCCCATAAAACGAGAAACTGAAACAGATACTCGTTCAAGGTCTCGGTGGATTGTGGGGTCCTCGACGTGAAGTTGTGTCCGTATGTGTGTTCTGTAGTGAGAACCTCCGTCACACTGAAAATAAAATCGGATACTATTGGTTGGTAAATGTTCATGATCCAAACCGGTAAAACAGAACAGGGTGTTTCAAGTTATATAGGGTGTTATGAGTAGCCCTGAGTAGTGGAAGATTGGATCATTGGGAGAACTGTTAAGAGACCAGAATATGTTGGGAATTTTAACCGGAAACCCACTATCCTGTTTTTCCTCCGAAACCTGAAAATACCCCTCACGAACTTCATGAACCACACCATTTCTCTATTATCCTTTTCGAAAGTTTCATTCCTGATCATATCTATTCGTGAAATTTTACATCACGATTTAGTAGTGTGGCAGTTTGAAAAAGTTATTGGTTTGAATCCACCGCGAGGAACTAAAAATTTTATACATCAAAGACCTAATTTTGTTGTAGTAGAAGAGGGAATTGTGTTGGGTCTTCACGTTGTCATATACTTTTGATAGAGACTTTTTGGACGTTTAGAAAAAAGTTTCTAACTCAATATTTATAACTCTAACTTAAAGTCTAGTGTCGTGTAAGAGTGGAACACTAGTGACATAAGGATTTAAGTTGTGTAGTCTGAGTATCATCAATGTAAAATTTAACATGTTATAGTGAGAAAATATTTATACATGTATACTGGTTAATGACTTTCCTTACTAAAGGGGTTTAAAATAGATTCTTTATTTTAATTGAATGGTTTTGAGATGTCTTTTCTCTTTAATCTTCATTTTCACCCTCTCCCATCATACCTTCTTTCGATCTAAGATATAGACTACAGTATCAAACTTTCACTTTCAACGAGTCAACACAGGCTGAGAAACTCTGAGGGTACCTTAAGAGGTCCGGTCTTATGACCTCACCCATCGGAAAGGGAAGAGGTCCCCTAGAAGGATTGGATCCCTAACTTGGGTCCAGAGGACGTAACGTCCACCCAAGAAATGGTCGACTCAGTGTTCCCTTCGGGTTGTTATTACCTCACCCATCGGATAGGGAAGAGGTCGCCTAGAAGGGTTGGGTCCTTAACTTGGTCCAGAGGACGTAACGTCCACTTAAGAAATGGTTGACTCGATAGTCCCTTCGGGGACGGTATCAAACCGGAGTATTAAATCCTATTTGTATATTTCACTCTAATATTTTACTTTGACCATAAAAGTATTTGTACTGTTAATTATACGGGTTTAATTGCAACAAGAAGTTTTAAGAAGATTCATCGGTGGAATTCAACATGGGTATAAGCTTACAACTGTAATGAGTTTGGTAGTACCTGAGGACGAAACCCCTCCTACAAGTTTTGTGTGTTATGTTATAGACTTATGGGAGTTACCATCTTTTATTATTAGAATATTTTAATTTAAGATTCTTTGTCAGTTTTGATTAAAATCTAAGTATGAACTATTTTTAAACCTGTTAACTCCAATCAAGAAAGAGACCATTTTGTATTAAAAGTTAACGACAGTGTGTTATACGTGAAACTATCCGTGTTAATATTTTGTTGTTCAAAGAACACCCCAAACACTTCATTGGACTTTGACAAGAAACCTTAGATCAAAAAAGGAATAGTTGAGACTCCTTATTAAACACATGTTGATGGACGTAGGTAAATTTCACATGTTAAGTCACTCAGAAGTGTCAACACATATAGGGATCTTAGTAGTGGTGGTTTTAGTTTTATGTTTTTAAAGGTAGTCGGGGTTTTCTTCGGAGCAAGGAGAAAGTTCAGACCTTAGATCAAAGTTTGTACGGACCTTGTCACGGTCGGAATGACCTTATTCAAATATCGAAGGGTTCCTCCTTTGTAATTTCTTGTGGTACAAATCTATATCTTGGTAGTAACTAAACTCTTGTTGGAATTACTGAATCGAGAACTTTATAAACATAAATTTGTCATTTTGTGTAAGGTTAAACGTTACCGAATACAACATTTATTTGAGTCTTAACCGAAGGGTTTGGAATAAACTAGGTATTCTTTAGTATGCAGTATTATGTCTCCGAGACTGTCGATCCGACAATCGTCCTTCTTTCTCGTCATTTCTTTTCGGGATCGGCGGGGTCTTTTAACTTCCCTCCCAAAACCTAAGTCTTCCACGAGATCATTGTCTTTATCCCCCGTCACGATTTCCCTCCTACCGTTGTCGATCGACTTTAAAGTCCAGTGAAATTTTAGTGTACAAGTGTGATCCGTAAAGGATATATTTTATATCAGTATAATAAACTTCAAGTCCAAGTAGGTAAAAGCCAGAGTAGAACATCCTGAAGGAAAATGTTATACATAATTCGTTAGCCAAATTTATTGGTTTCGTTACATCGGACACCAGGTTATTCGTCTCACCATTGACACGAAGCATTTATGAACCCGTCCTCTTCGTCAGTTTTAGGAACTCACAGATCATCCTAAGTAACTTTGGTTAGTGTGATTTTACTTACAATGCACTCGAGTTCTCCTTTGGAACTTTGGGTTCCCTAATTATGTAATCAGACATCACAAGAATTACAATTTCTGTTAGGTTTTTTAATAATTGGATTTTTGAAAATTGACAAGTTTAATGAGAAGATTGTATCGTTTTCATTTGGGTATACAAGAGATCACTTTTATAAAATTAAACAGACAAAGAATATTGTATATTTACGTATGGTCACCATCCTAAGTCCTTTTATAGTGATAAATTTGAGGAGTGTCCTAAGTTCTAAAGAGTTTTTGTCCGACTTTGACTCCTACTTCTTAAAGAAGGATAAGTTTTGTTACTTACATCAAACCTCGGTTGTAAACTCCTTCTATTATGAAAATCATTTGTGTCCGTCACAAATTAATTGAAAGAATCGAATCAACCTCCGGGGTTAATGTGTAGTGTGGTGTGTCTTTTACATACGTAGTTTGAAGTCCAATTTTAACATAGAGGACTCGAATTAGTACTTTTCCCTTTTAAGGTTTACACAAACACATTTACCGTAAAACCGAAATGTCTGATGATAAAATTTTCGATTTTTGAACTCTTTTGATAATGAAAATAAATTTATACAAGACATCCTTCGCGTTTCGACAGTAGGAATTTACACAATTTTGCATAGAACATGTTATTTTTCTAAAACACACAAAAATCGAAGTCATATTTGTTTTTATTTCGTAAATGAAAAAGGAGACTTTACATACCGATGAGTCTAAATTCCACAAGAAAAGGAGGGAAAACGTTGTATTAGTAAAGATCGGTGGATAACAATTATTTGTAAACACTTGTTGTTACCTAAAATGTAATATTAAATTGGTCGTATGTGTGAATTCCCTCTGGAGGTGGTAGGTTATATAAAAATTTTTCATCTATTAATTCTTATTTGTAATAATATTGAGATTGAAAATATGAAGGGTAATTTATTTCGACACAATTTATGAACCTTTTGACATTCGTAAGTATTTGTTGAAACTCCACTACTTACTTCCTTGATCATGTCGATGTTGAATGTTATGACTGTTTTGACTCATAGGTTTCTTACTATGTACAGCATCTCTCGATAAAGTTGGACACCTAGTCACTCTTCTTAGTATTTGACTCCAATTCGACCAGTAATAATTCGATCATATTAGACTCATGTAAACCCATTATAAAAGACTTCGATAGTCAACTGTAAAGAAAAGTTCGAAAAAAAGTCATCAGTACCTGAGAAATCGTTAATCGAAAGGGGATTAATTAAGTCTAAGGACTTTTAAACAGAAAATAAAATGTATTAATTGAAAATCCGGTAGTCTCGTGACCAATCCTATAGTCTGGTCGAATTGCAAGTCAGTTTATTAAGTAACGTTCACGACCGGATTAATAAAATTCACATTGACCTATATATTATAAATATGTAACCAATCTATTCTGTTAAATTTTTCGTCATTATATAGACCTTTTCTACACGTTGGTGATATACGTTTGAGGTCGTTGAGTTATTGTTTTTGTGTTTGTTAAACTTGTTAAAGTTTTTCTTTATATATACGGTTCATTTCTTCGTGTACCTTTTCACAATTTGTATTAATGTCCCTTTACGTTTAATTTTGGTGTTCTATTGTGAATAATGGTTTGGGTAGTCTTACCGATTTTAGTGTTTCTGGTTATGGTGGTTTACAACTACTCCTATTTTTTGTTGATCTTAAGAGTATACAACGACTACTCTCTTGTTTTACCATGTCAGTAAAGTCCTTTTACAGGACGTAAAGACATGGTCAGTATATATATTAAATACTAGGTCATTAAGGTCCTTTTTACTTTTGTTTACGAGTGTTCTGCTGAACATGTTTTTGCAAGTATCGTTGAAGTAAGTATAGATTTTTGACCTTTACCGGGTCCATAGGTGGTTGTCCTCTTATTTATTTGTTGCCGAAAACACATGTTACTTTACGACGGGTCGTTATTTTTCTTGATATGTGTGTGTGGTACCTACTTAAGGTTTATGGATACGATTTCTTCAGAATGTGTTTCCTCACGTACGAGACTAAGTAAATGTATGTGAAACTTTTTGTTTGATACTATCCTCTTTTTAGTCTCCTTTGTCACCAACGGATCCCCTGACCCTACCCACTTCGTCACTGACTGACCCTTCCTCGTACTGTCTTAAAAGACCTCACTACTTTTATAATAGAACTATTTCCGGACCTAAAGTGTCTACACACTAAACATTTTTCAAGTAACATAGTTTGTGAAATTCTAAACACGTAGAGTAGTGTGCATTTGAAAAAAAAAGACTTTTCTTGGAATTTTTTTTTACTTGGAAATTGTGTATGATTCGACATCAATTGTTATACATACGAATTTATAAATCACCCCTTTACATAAATTCAGACGTTGAAAGAAACATTAATAGTTTTTTATCCTAAATATCTACCCATGTATTTTTCCATTCACATCATTTTACAATTAATATATTAGATCCACCACTTATATATGTACATGTGACGTGTTAATAAAGTTGAAAAGACAGATTTTAAAAGTTATTATTTTACGACCTTTTTTATTCGTCGTTAACTTCTTTTCTTGATCCAATTATTTTCGGTTTAGATGTGGTACGAAGTTTTGTAAGATTTGTTAATCCTCCTTCTTTTGAAGAACTTATTAACTTCGATAAATTCGTTTCAATTTTCTCTCTTTCTTTTGATTTTCAAGTTGACGACTACGTTGGTCTTGTCGACTTATCTTAAAAAAAAAAAAAACCATCCCTATGTACACCATCTTGAAAATAACACCATTCTTGTGTATAGTACTATAAAGGGAGAATCATAAAAATTCACATGTTATGTCAAAACAGTAGATATCCGTCTACAGTATCTCGCCTAGAGACATTGAAGAGAACGTAATGTCTTTAAATGGTTCTTTTTTTTAACAATGAGCCTAGAGCAATTATGTGATCGTTTCTTTATTTTGTCAAATTCAGTTCTTTAAATTATGGAATCATAATACCATCTTAAAAAAAGATACTAAGACGTTTAATAAACTTTTTGGACATAATTTAAAAAATCTTTTTCGGTATTCTAGACGTTCTTTTACAAATGATCAACTAATCCTTTTCCCCAGTTTGTGGGTATATTTTGGATAATAATTATAAACCGTATTCTTTTTCTTTACGTTTTTCCGTTTTACCAACAGACTCCTTCGGAATGTTTATCGTCTCTTTTCTCTTCGATTTCCGTTTCCTCTTTTCCTTTGTATCTGGGTAAACTTACGTCTCAAGGTTTCTTATCGTTCCTCTTTATTCTTTCGGAAGGTGTCACTAATTACGTTTCTTTATCTCCTTTTGTTGTCTTACCCTTTCTGATCTCTAGAGAAGTTCTTTTAATCTCTATGGTTCCCTTGTAAAGTACGTTTCTACCCGAGTTATTTCCTGTCTTTACCATACCTGGATTGTCTTCGTCTTTTATAATTCTCCTCCACCGTTCTTATGTGTCTTGATATGTTTTTTCTGGAAGTGCTGAGTTTATTGGTGCTACCACACTAGTGAGTGGATCTCGGTCTGTAGGACCTTACGCTTCAGTTCGTCCGGAATCCTTCGTAGTGATGTTTCAATCACCTCCACTACCTTAAGGTCAACTCGATAAAGTTTAGGACCTTCTACTACGACACTTTCACGACGTGAGTTATACGGTCGTTTAAACCTTTTGAGTCGTCACCGGTGTCCTGACCTTTTCCACAAAACTAAGGTTAAGGTTTTTTTCCGTTACGGTTTCTTACGAGTTTGATGACGTGTTAACGTGAGTAGAGTGTATGATCGTTTCATTACGAGTTTTAAGAGGTTCGGTCCGAAGTTGTGATACACTTGTCACTTGAAGGTCTACAAGTTCGACCAAAATCTTTTCCGTCTCCTTGGTCTCTAGTTTAGCGGTTGCAGGTGACCTAGTACCTTTTCCGTTCTCTCAAGGTCTTTTTGTGGATAAAGACGAAATAACTGATATGGTTTCGGAAACTGACACACCTACTGTTGTTTGACACCTTTTAAGAATTTCTCTACCCTTATGGTCTGATGGAATAGACGAGGGATCTTTAGACATACGTCCAGTTCTTCATTGTCAATCTTGATCTGTGTCTTGTTGTCTGACCGAGGTTTAACCCTTTCCTCATACAGTCTCGACATATGACAGTGGGGCGAATTGAATATACGTCTTATGTAGTGTGTTTTACAGTCGAATCTACTTCGTGTTCGATTTTAGTTCTGAGGGTCCTCTTTATAGTTATTAGAGTATATGCGTCTACTGTGGTGGGAATGTCGTCTTTCGTTTCTTGATTTCTCGGAGAACTACTTTCACTTTCTCTTCTCACTTTTTCAACCGAATTTTGAGTTGTAAGTTTTTTGATTCTAGTACCGTAGACTAGGGTAGTAAAGTACCGTTTGTCTGGTCCTTTGTTACCTTTGTTACTATCTAAACCCCCCCGAGTTTTTAGTGACTTCTACCACTGATGTCGGTACTTTAATTTTCAACGAACGAGGAACCTTCTTTTTGTCACTATTTAGATCTGTCGTATAATTTTTCGTCTCTGTAATAAAACGGCTATTTCCAGGTAGATCAGTTTCGATACCAAAAAGGTCATCAGTCCATACCTACACTCTCAACCCTGATATTTCTTTCAACTCGTGACTTCTTAACTACGAAAACTTGACACCACAACCTCTTCTGAGAACTCTCAGGGAACCTGAAGATCTAGTTTGGTCAGTTAGGATTTACTTTAATTGAGACTTATAAGTAACCTTCCCGACTACGACTTCTACTTTAAGGTCATGAAACTGGCAGACTACGTTTCTTGACTGAGTAACCTTTTCTGGGACTACGACCCTTTCTAACTCCCGTCCTCTTCCCCTGTTGTCTCCCACTCTACCAACCTACCCTAGTGACTGAGCTACCTGTACTTCAACTCGTTCAAGGCCCTCAACCACTGCCTGTCCCTTCGAACCGTAAGACGTCAAGTACCTCAACGTTTCTCAGCCTGTACTGACTCACTGACTTGATGATACTGTCGTAGAGATTTTAGAACAAAGAAAAGTCCTAAGTTCCGTTTTATAAATTTTTAAACTTGAAACTGATTGACATAGTAAGTGAGAGATCTACCAGTCAAAGGTTCCGTCAAAAAGAAGTTGATCATTCTGTCTAAAGTTTGTGTTTTCATCTCTCTTATCTTGTTACTTGAGTTCAAAATTATCAATGTTTACACGTCGAATGGAAAGTAGAAATTTGGGGTAAGGGGTCTAATAAAACTACACTATAGGTTTTATGAGATTTCGTCAAAATGACGAAATACGAAAATATCCAGAATTTCGAAAAAATCTATGAGATTTCGTCAAAATCATTGTACCATCCATCAATGGATTAGAGTCCAGGTAGGAAAGGGTTTTGAAATAGAGGGGTATATGTCTGTAGGATGTGTAGGGACCTTTAGGGAAACTATTGACTCCGTCCTCTCTTCTGTTCACAAAATTTAGTTCAACGAGTTTGACTTTAAATTGTAAGATCCATTCTAACCCCTTTGTTCTCCAACGGAAAACGATATACTCAAGAGGACTTAAAAGTAATATTTACCTTTATATTTACCGAAGTTTCTCCAAAGGACATTTTACCTGATTCAGACGGGGTCTAAATCTTTTTAGATCCAATTAAAGTGGAAGGAGGCTACCTGGTAAAGTAATAAATACCTCTGAATACAGATTTAATTCAAGACTTATATACGACAAACGCAATTTTAGTATTACAAACAAATATGGAAATAAAGATTTCGATTAATTTTCCAATACGGAACAAAATCCGAGATTCCTTTACTTTCTACAAAATTTAAGTGTTCAGAACTTAAAGTGGTCGTTTTGTCTAAGTTAGAAAAGTAGACGAGAATTAGTTCCGTCTTTGGGTGTTAATCAAAATTCTTATTTATATGTGACGTATTTTTACTTAAGATTACTAAAAAGGAGTGATACCTTTACTATGTCGAAAGATGAAGACCATATTTAGTTTAAATAGAGTCCTTTCCCCACTTTCATTTCCCAGGTCCTGTTTGGTGTCACGGAAATATAGGAGGAATGGGATTATTGAGATTTACCTACTTTAGGCCCATATTGTCGGTTATTTTCTGTCCTACGGAAAACATTGTAATTAGCATTGATTTCTCCGCTATATATTTTTCAGATGGTGTCATCATCTGAATACAACATATATGAATATTCATATGTTGAATACAACGTATATGAATATGTATATGATATATATGTGATATTATGATATAAAATATATATGAGATATATTATATATGTGAATATATATGATATACGAATGTTATACAACTAGTTTATATGTAGAAAATAAAAACAAGTCAACGAGTCAGTACAGGTTGAGAAACGTTGGGGTACCTGACGTCGTGTGGTCCGAAGGGACAGGAAGCGACAGAGAGTCTCGAACGAGTTTGAGTACAGGTAACTCAGTTACTATGGTAGGTTGGTAGAGTAAGAGACAACGGGGGAAGAGGAGGACGGTCGTAGTCCTAGAGAAGGTTACTCAGTCAAGAAGTGTAGTCCACTGGTTTCATAACCTCAAAGTCGAAGTCGTAGTCAGGAAGGTTACTTATAAGTCCCAACTAAAGGAAATCCTGACTGACCAAACCTAGACCGTCAGGTTCCCTGAGAGTTCTCAGAAGAGGTCGTGGTGTCAAACATTCGTAGTTAAGAAGTCACGAGTCAGAAGAAATACCAGGTTGAGTGTGTACCAGGTTGAGTGTGTACTGATGATCTTTTTGGTATCGAAACTGATATGTGTGGAAACAACCGTTTTACTAAAGAGACGAAAAATTATACGACAGAACCAAATAGTGACGAAAAGAAGGTTCCTCGTTCACAGAAAATTAAAGTACCGACGTCAGTGACCTGGGTCACTAAAACCTCGGGTTCTTTTATTACAGACAGTGACAAAGGTAACAAAGGGGTAGATAGACGGTATTTCACTACCCTGGCCTACTGTACTAGACTTTCAAAACTTACAACTCAAAATTCGGTCGAAAAAGTGAGAGAAAGTGGAAGTATTTCTTCGAGAAATCTCGGAGAAGTGAAAGACGATGGTCCCAACACAGTAGACGTATAATCTCCAATATCCATAAAAAGGGTGGTTAGAACTAAGGTCGAACACGAAATAGATCGGACCGTAAAGTGTACATTAGACGTATATTCAATTTATTTGTCCTACTGTTATATGTCAGAACTACATGAGGAAAGGGTTAAGACTTAGTCAAATATGTCGGAACTATATGAGGAAAGGGTTAAAACTCGGTCATACAACAAGGTATAAGTCAAGATTGAAAGCGGAGAGCTGGACGTATGTCCGAAGAGTCCTTCGTCCATTCCACCAGACCATAAGAACAGAGAAGTTCTTAAAAAAAAAATGTTAAACAACATTAGGTGTCAATTTTCAAAATTGTATGAGTTACTTCGCCTACAAAAAGATTTTAAGAGTAAAAAAAGATACTAGGTTGCTTACAACCGTTAAACTAGAAGACGGAAAAGATTTAGGTCAAACATGTAGTCCTTCAAGAGTCAAATACGTGATGACTTCGGATCGAACTTCCTAAAACTCGTATTTAAATGATCAGACACTTTACTTGTATTAACATATCATCAGACCTGTAAGAAACCGTAACGGGAAGAAATCCTGACCTTACTTTTGATTGGAAAAGGTCAGGATATCAGTGACGACTCAAAAGGTTAAAACGACCGTATGACTCACGTCGGGAAATTGCCGTAGTAGAAAATCCTAAACTTTATCGAGTCGTCCATAAGGTAGTGGAGGTGATTGAAACGAACATCATTAAGAAGGATTCCGGGTGAACTGAAGTGTAAGGTCCTACAGACCGAGATCACTCACCAGTGTGGTAGTACCAAAAGGTCCAATTCTAGAAAAAACATATCAAGAAGACACATAAGAACGGTGGAGAAGAATTAGAGAAGACGAAGACAATCCAGATATAATCGAAGACAGGAAACAACACAGGTAGAAACATACTTTACAAGGGAATCATAGAGACTAAAAGAACTTCTCTAGAGATTTAGAAAGAGTAAGATAACAAAAGGAGATAAAGAAACGTAACAAATGAATTCGTCCGAAAGAAAAGAGAGGAACGATAAGAAACTTTGAGACGTAAGTCTACCCATATGAAAAGGGAAAGCGAAGAAAAGAGTCGATAAAAATTCTGGAGAAGTCTGTTGGTAAAACGGAAAAACGTAAAGAAAGAGAGTCCCTACTAAAACAAGAAACGGAGGACATTTTACAATACTTGGAGGTAGGTATCAAAAAGTCCATGAGATAGTCTAGATTGGGGAACTTAGATAAACAGTGAAGGTAACATAATAGTATTCCCTAAACTAACGCCAGTATGGACTTATCGGATCACCAAAGTGGATGAAAGAAGTTAAATTCAGACTTAAAACGTTATTCCTCGACTACTAGACTCGGTGTCAGTCGAGATCTAGAACAAAAACTACTGACATATCTCGAACAGGTAGAAGTCGACGTTTCTTATATTAGTTAGGCTAAAGTCATAACTGGTAAACCACTATGGGTACACATCTCAACAGAGAATACAACAACCTTCCCCAACAAATGATACTGGCTCAAGAGAACCGTTCTGACAATCGGAAACGGCACGGAGTAAAACACGAGGTTCAGGATCCAAACCTCAATAATAATAATAATGGTCTTTCTGGAAAAGGAAAAATGGACCTTCGACGGAAGTTTTGGGTGACGACTAAAGAAGTCGTCAAGTCCAATGGAAGTAAAGGGACCACCGAGTCTACCATTTCTTAGACGGACGTTACGTAATCTGAGTCCAAGTTAGGGACCCAGTCCTTCTAAGGGACCTTCCTTTACCGCTGGGTGAGGTCATAAGAACGGACTTCTTAGGGTACCTGTCCCTTCGGTGTACCCGATGTCAGGTACCCCAGTGTTTCTCACTCACTGAAAGTGAAGTGTCCAATGGAAGTGACAAGGTTGAGGGTTTTGCCATATCCTCCCAGTCCCGTGTGAGGAACTAAGAGAGAATCCCTTCAGACTTACATTTCATATTTGATCACCTGATATGAACATACTGAATATTTGTCTCGTATGTATGGTATGGTAACTAAAGTTAAGACTATTTTTGTTAATCCAACTGGAATCCAAAGATTCAATTATTGTTCATAAAGTAATTTGACGTAATTTAATCATTACCTTTAGTTCCGTTCCGTTGTTGGATGTTCAAATTTTATATTTGTTTAATTGACCTTCGGATTCCGTTTGTATAAATAGAGTTTCAAAGTATTAAAGATCTGGGTGTAAGAGTTCTATGTGATGTTGGAAGATTTTGTGACGAATCTTCGATTAATCACTTGGTAACTGTCAACTTCTATATCCTTTTAGTGAACGATACTCGATATATGTAAAGTCTTTACGACGTATAAACTTTTTGTGACCTCTCCCCAACAAGATCTAAACTTGGAACTGATATTAGTTGTAAATGAATTTTGTTAGACATCCGACGTGTTTAACACTTGGGTCCACCAATCATCTCTTTTCGACTAGTCCGTGATGACAGGTAGAAAGAAATAATTTCAACAGTCTACGGTTGTACGTCTCGTTCTTAAAGATTTCTAATTCCTACCTTTTGGTTTTGTGATGGTCAAGGTACAGATAATACTTCGTCTTCGAAATTGATCATGTGACTGACTAAACTGTGATAATAGTTAATAGATTTCTTATCATATAACTTCTATCCTATAGGAGAAACTTAACCTAAGGTAAGATCAAAAAAGTTGACAAGTTCGGGACTCAGAGTTTACCAAGAAAAAGGGACCGCATACCGAATTCCACCTTTTCTTGTCTTACTAAGTGTTCGTATTTATTGAAAATTTCCTCCGTCATTCAAAACACCGTTGGTTTATCTGTAAACATCCACTCTATCTCGTCTCGTAACACTACTTAATGTGGAGTCTTTTAATTACTTATGTCTTTTAAAACACCAAAAACCCATCCACTTTCCCTCTTCCGTCTTTCCGACTATTTTATTCAGAGTGTCTTTCGACTTCTATTCCATCCGGACCCCTCTATGCTCCATTTAGATTTGTTGAATTTCTAAGTTGTCCCCGTCAGGATTCTGTCGTCTCCTTTTCCTGTCCCTCTGGTGAAAGAGGGGGTGTATAAGTAGTTTTCTAGTAGACTTACGACCCGTTTAAGGTGTTTTGTTGAAGACTTACGATCGCCTCCTGTGGTCAGTGGGTCTTTCCGTCACGTAAGAGAAGGTTTCTTCCATCCTGTTTTATATTTTCTGTTTTTATCTCTGTTTTCTCAATCCCTGGCTCTGGGTAGGGTCCCTCCCTCAACACTTCCTCCTCTTCAAAGGTTTGTAGTCCTTTGGGAGAGTGACCGTCCAGACACCCCTCAAGACCTTAGAGTTCTCCCATTGTATTGGCCTTCCCCTTTTTTTTTTTTTTTTTGGTTGATGTCTTATACACGAATTGACGTTGAGGGTCGCCTCTTCATGGGGTTACGAGTACAGGTGGTCGTCGTTCGCCCCCGACTTGTCCCTCCGTGTCCAACGTACGAATACCATTTCTGACCCGGACTTACGGGACTCCTGTTAGACTCCCTCGATTGTACTCTATCGTTGGGTTTGACAACCAATTAGTCTCTCTCTTTTTTTTCCTCTCTCTTTTGCAAGGACGTGTTTCGAGATTGGATTCCGTGTGGGACCAGACGAGTGTTTTGTTTCCTAACTCACTTATGGTCTCCTCTCGATCGGTCGACGTCTACCCGGGTAAGGGGACGGTCTCCGTCTCTCCGTCCGTCCGCTGTCGGTCTCCGTCTTCCGTTCCCCGTTAGAGTCGGGGTCTCTGTCTAGGAGGTGGTTTAACACTCGTCCGAGGGTCAACGATTCGTTCAGAAGGAACCTAGGACCTACCAACTGTAGGTGGTCCTCCAAGTTCCGAACTCTAGTCGAGGGGTCTCCTCTGTGTACCGTATGGACTCTGCCACGAGAGCAACGTGTAGGTCCTTTGGTTCGTCGACCCTCCACTATTCTGTGTGGTTTGTGGACCCTGTCGTGTGAATGGTTCGTGGACCACGGACTCGACGAGCCTGGACCCTTCACGTGTTTTGCTTCCGGGTTGGCTCAGACACGGAAACACGTCATGGGTTCTTGGACTTGGACTCGTCGAATCTGGACCCTTCACCCTGTTACAGTTTGCGGGGTTGTAAGCTTAGTGTCGTCTTCTTCTTCTGTCTTTCTTTCCGGTACTCTTTTATGAACTCTCTATTATCAACTTTTGAAGGGATTTTACCCCTTCTTTTATCAGTGGGTTCAGGTTCTTGGGGTCTCTCAGGGTTTGTCCTATTTGGGTTCCGTTTTGTAGGGTTCTGTGTATAATTAGTTTAATTGTTTCTAGTTTTTGTTTCTCGCTTATAATTTTCGTCGTTCCCTTTTCGTTGTTTATTGTGTGTTCCCCTAAGGGTATTCCTATTATCGACTAGAAAGTTATCTTTGAGAAGTCCAATCCCAATCCCAACCCTTACCGTCAAGTCAAGTCAAGTCAGTGAGTCAGTACAGACTGAGACGCTGGGGTACTTAACGTCGCGCGGTCCGGAGGAACAGGTAGTGGTTGAGGGTCTCAAGTGAGTTTGAGTGTAGGACTTCTTCGACTTCAACTTACCAAGATAATTCTGGATTTTCTGGAAAATCTTGATTGTGGGTTTTTTCTACAGGAAAAGTAATATACCCTGACCTTACGTTTTCATCCTTCAGTTCTTTGTGGACCTCATTGTCCGTTTAAACCGGAACTTTATACCTTACTTCGTCCCGTTTCCGATTAGCTCAAAACGGTTTTCTTGTGTGACCAGTATCGTTTGTGGGAGAAGGTTGTTGTGTTCTCTTCTGAGATGTGTACCTGTAGTGGTCTACCGGTTGTGACTTTAGTCTGACTAATATAAGAAACGTCGGTTTCTACCTCTTCAAGATATGTCAGTCGTTTTTGTTCTGGTCCTCGACTGATACCGAGTCTAGTACTCGAGAAATAACGGTTTAAGTCTGAATTTTAACTTCTTTCATCCCTTTTGGTGATCTGGTAAGTCCATACTGGATTTAGTTTAGGGAATACTAATATGTCACCTTCACTCTTTATCTAAATTCCCGGATCTAGACTATCTATCTCACGGACTACTTGATACCTGACTTCCTTACCGTCCTGTATGAATTCACTACTTTCTCTTTGTAGATGTTGGGTCTGATGATATAGATCGTTCTAGAGTAAGTTTATACTTCCTCTTTAGTTTTCGAAATGTCTGTACGTTTTCGACTCTTTTAAGTCGTGGTGGTTTGGTCGAGAATTTGTTTACGATTTCCTAGAAGAGATCTGTCCTTTGTGTTTTTTTCCACATATTTGAACTTGGGTTCTGTTGTATCATTTACCGTTGTCCTAGTATGAATAGTTATTAATGGAATTTACATTTACCCAACTTACGGGGTTGGTTTTCTGTTTCTGACCGGCTTACCTATGTTTCTGTTTTGAGCACATAGACGACAGATGCTCTCTGGGTGCAGTTTTGTTCCCTGTGTATGTCTGACTTTCACTTCCCGACCTTTTTCTATAAAGTGTGTTTACCTCTGGTTTTCTTTCGTCCTCATCGTTATGAGTATAGTCTATTTTATCTGAAACTTTATTTCCGGTACTTTTCTCTGTTTCTTCCTGTGATGTATTACTAGTTTCTTAGTTAGGTTCTTCTTCTGTATTGTTAATATTTATATATAAGTGGGTTGTATCCTCGTGACGTTATTGATTCTGTCTACGATTGTTCATACTTTCCCCTTTAATTGTCATTGTGTCATTATCACCCTCTGAAATTATGGGATGAGTGTGGATACCTATCCAGTTGATTTGTCTTTTAAACGTTCCTTTGTGTTTGAAATTTACTATGTTACCTGGTCAATCTGGATTGACTATGGATATCCTGTAAAGTGGGGTTTTGTTACTTAAAGTGGAAAAAGAATTCACGTGTGCCTTTGAAGTCCTATCTAGTGTAGGACCCGGTATTTAGATCGAAACCATTTAAGTTTTATTAACTTTAGTAAGGTTCGTAGAAACGACTAGTGTCACACCATGTTAATCTACATTTGATGTCCTTTTTTTGAATTTTTATGTTTGTATACCTCCGATTTGTTGTGTGAAGACTTATTGGTTGTTTAGTGTCTTTTTTAGTTTTTTTAGTTTTATACGTATCTTTGTTTACTTTTACTTTTGTGTTGTTGTATTTGGATACCCTAAGTCATGTTCGTCACGATTCCCCTTCCAAGTATCGTTATGTTCGAATGGAGTTCTTTGTTCTCTTTTCAGTTTATTTTTTGGATTGAGATGTGGTTTTTCTTTTTTACTTCTTGGGGTCCCAATCATCTTCCTTTCTTTATTTTTTTAATCCCGTCTTTATTTACTTTTTCTTTTTTGTACCGTTTTTAGTTGTTTCGATTTTCGACCAAGAAACTCTTCTATCTATTTTATCTGTTTGATAATCTGTCTGAGTAGTTCTTTTTTTCCCTTCTCTTAGTTTAATTGTTTTAATCTTTATTTTTTCCTCTTTAGTGTTGTCTGTTGTGTCTTTATGTTTCCTAGTATTCTCTGATTATAGTCGTTGATATACCGTTATTTTACGTGTTGCACCTTCTTTACCTGTTTAAGAATCTTTTCGCATTGAAAGGTTTTGACTTGGTTGTTCTTTATCTTTTAGAATTGTCTGGGTAGTGTTCGTGTCTTTAGTTTTGACATTAGTCTTTAGTAGGTCGTTTGTTTTAGGGACCTGGTCTGTCGAAGTATCGACTTAAGATGGTTTTTCAATCTCTTCTCGATTGTGGATAGGATGAGTTTGAGAAGGTCTTTTAACGTCTCCTTCCATTTGAAGATTTGAGTAAGATACTCCGGTGGTAGTGGGATTATGGTTTTGGACTGTTTCTACGGTGTTTTTTTCTTTTGATGTCCGGTTATACTGATTACTTATATCTACGTTTTTAGGAATTGTTTTAAGATCGTTAGTCTTAGGTTGTTGCGTAATTTTTTTAGTATGTAGTACTGGTTCACCCGAAATAGGGTCTCTACGTTCCTAAGAAGTTGTATACGTTTAGTTAGTTACACTATGTGGTGTAATTGTTTAACTTTCTATTTTCGGTATACTAATAGAGTTATCTACGTCTCTTTCAGAAACTGTTTTAAGTTGTAGGTAAATACTGTTTTCGGAACGTCTTTCGTCCTTATCTTCCTTGTATGGAGTTGTATTATTTTCGGTACGTACTATTTGACTGTCTTTTGTAATAGGAGTTACCACTTTTTAACTTTCGTAAAGGGGATTTCAGTCCTTGTTCTGTTCCCACGGGTAAGAGTGGTGCTGATAAGTTGTATCAAAACCTTCAAAGCCGGTGTCGTTAGTCTCGTCTTTTTCTTTATTTTCCTTAGGTTTAACCTTTTCTTCTTCATTTTGAGAGTTACAAACGTCTACTGTACTAGGAGATGTATCTTTTGGGATTTCTAAGGTGGTCTTTTAATGATCTCGATTAGTTACTTATATCATTTCGACGTCCTATATTTTAGTTGTGTCTCTTTAGGGAACGTAAGGGTATGTGATTATTACTCTTTTATCTTTCTCTTTAATTCCTTTGTTAAGGTAAGTGGTAACGTTACTTTTCTTATTTTATGAATCCTTATATAGATGAATTTCTTTGTTTTCTGGATATATATCTTTTGATATTTTGTGACCACTTTCTTTAATTTCTACTGTGATTATCTACCTCTTTATATGGTACAAGTACCTAGTCTTCTTAGTTATATCACTTTTACTCATATGGTGGGTTTCGTTAGACATCTAAGTTACGTTAGGGATTGTTCGATGGTTGCCATAAAAAGTGTCTCGATCTTGTTTATTAAAGTGTTAAACATACCTTTATGTTTTTGGGAGTTTATCGGTTTCGTTAGAACTCTTTCTTCTTACCTTGACCTCCCTAGTTGGACGGACTGAAGTCCGAGATGATGTTTCGGTGTCAGTAGTTCTGTCATACCATGACCGTGTTTCTGTCTTTATATCTAGTCACCTTCTTTTATCTTTCGGGTCTCTGTTTAGGTGAGTGGATACCTGTGGAAGAGAAACTCTTTCCTCCGTTCTTATATGTTACCTCTTTTCTGTTAGAGAAATTGTTCACCACGACCCTTTTGACCAGTTGGTGAACATCTTCTTACTTTGATCTTGTGAAAGATTGTGGTATGTGTTTTTATTTAAGTTTTACCTAATTTCTAGATTTAAATTCTGGTCTTTGATATTTTGAGGATCTCCTTTTGTATCCGTTTTGTGAGAGACTGTATTTAGTGTCGTCCTAGGAGATACTGGGTAGAGGGTCTCATTACCTTTATTTTCTTTTTCATTTGGTCACCCTGGATTAATTTGAATTTTCGAAAACATGTTGGTTCCTTTGATATTCGTTCCACTTTTATGTCGGAAGTCTTACCCTCTTTTATTATCGTTTACTTCGTTGACTGTTTCTCAATTAGAGTTTTTGTATGTTCGCCGAGTACATCGAGTTAAGGTCTTTTTATTTGCTGGGTTAGTTTTATACCCGGTTTCTTGACTTGTCTGTAAAGAGGTTTCTTCTGTATGTCTACCGATTGTCTGTGTACTTTTCTACTAGTTGTAGTGAGTAATAGTCTCTTTACGTTTAGTTTTGCTGTTACTCCATGGTAGAGTGTGGTCAGTCTTACCGACGATAGGTTTTCAGATGTTTTTTATTTACGATCTCTCCCACGTCTCTTTTCCCTTGAGAGAATGTGACAACCACCCTTACGTTTGATCATGTCGGTGATACCTCTTGTCACACCTCTAAGGAAATTTTTGACCTTTATGTTGACGGTATACTGGCTCGTTAGGGTGACGACCCCTATGTGTGACTCCTTTGGTCTTAACTTTCTCTGTGTACATGGGGTTACAAGTAGCGTCGTCACAAATGTTATCGGTCCTGTACCTCCGTTGGATCTACAGGTAGCCGTCTGTTTACTTATTCTTTCGACACCATGTATATGTGTCACCTTATAATGAGTCGATAATTTTTCTTACGTAAACTTAGTCAAGATTACTCCACCTACTTTGACCTCGGACAATATGTCTCACTTCATACGGTCTTTCTTTTTGTGGCTATCTCATATAATTGCGTATATATACCTTAAATCTATCTACCATTGGTACTGGGATATACGTTCTGTCATTTTCTCTGTGTCTACATTTCTTGTCTGAAAACCTGAGACACCCTCTTCCGATCCCACCCTACTAAACTCTCTTATCGTGACTTTGTACATATAATGGTATACACTTTGTCTAGCGTTCAGGTCCAAGTTACGTACTCTCTCTCACGAGTCCCGGTCACATGACCCTACTGTGACTACCCCACCTTACCCTCCCTCAACTCCCCCCAAGTCCTACCCCTTGTGTACATGTGGGTGCCGACTAAGTACAGTTACATACCGTTTTTGGTGATGTCATAACATTTCATTAATTGGAGGTTAATTTTATTAATTAAATTCTTTTTCTAAGTTGTTGATAAACTTCTTGGGTTATTACTCTTTCATTTAGATCTAATTTTAAGGTACTCCCTTAATCATCTAAATTTTTTCCTTTTTGTCTTTGTGTTGAATTTCCTTGTAAGAGTTCTCTTTTCTTGATCTATACTATCATACGTAACGTTATCGAACTCTAATTTATCGTAAAGTTAACTGGGACGGTCAAGTACGATATTTAAGTACAAAAAACGGTTGGTTTTATGGTCCTCTTTTGTATACCTTTGTTAGTTTATAGACCATGAGAAACGATGGTACTTTTGCGTTTTCTCTTTTTGTAGAGTGAGTAAAATCGTTAAAATTTACGATTAAAAATAAATGACGATTGACACGTTTCCTGTAGTTATGACACGTCATTTTGTTAGTGTATTTAGGTTATGATTTGTTATCGTATACCCTATTTAGATTTCGTCTCGTGGTACACGGAAGTTTTGACCAATTATAGTATCTTACGTTGAGTCCAGTCTACTAAGAATTCTTTGGACTTCTCGAGAGAGAAAATTATAATAAATCAATGGGTCTTCGTTTACGAGAACCAAAACGAAGTAAAAGATCTTTTTTCATCTTCCGAAAGGTTAAAACGTAACAAATTATACTACACACTGTAGACTTGGTTCCTTTGTCAAGCATACTAAATAAGGAAAATAGTTAACCATGTTAGTCGATTATATTTCGACTGTTCGACCGACTGTCCTTTCGTCGACTTATGTTACTTTACACGAGTTTATACCCCGATCAACATGTAAGTAGAGTTAAAGCAATAAGTGTTGGGTTTCTTTATGAGGAAATAAAATTTCATGATAAAATTTAGTTTTCTATTTTATTAGAATTTCTGTCTATATTATCATTGGTGAGATTGGTGGGATTTAGTGAATTTGTGATTGTATTTTGTGAAAAATTTCGGTTTTATCGTTCTTTCTACCGTCACGTTGTGAAGTATGACGACTTAGAATGTATAAGACTCCATGTATTACTCTTCGACCTCCCCGTCGTTATATCGGTTCACCGGGTCCTAAGTATCGTGGTACTTAAACGCCTCTTGGTGGTATGCGACGTGGTTGACCTACGGTCCCTCGTTGTATCCCTATTAGACCGTGTTGTCCTTCCGTCCTTAGTTTTGGACCGTTTCCACCGACGGGTATGTCTAGACTGTAGTGACCTATTATCTGACGAGGTACTCCCTGTCTACGTCCCAGTCGTAAACCTTTTCATGGACTTTGTTTCTTTCGTGTGTCATGTGAAGTATATGTTTCTAAGTGATTTGTAGTTGTATTTATCTATAAGAACTCCATTTTTACTTTAAATCGTAATTGAGATTCTTTTCTAGGATGTTAACATCCTCCTTGTGAAATCTATACTTGTAATCACTGATTTTGTCTGATGATTTTATATTTTTAAAAGATTAATTTTAATTTATGTATATATATTTTATATAGTTTACATGAGATGTATCTCTGTCGATGGAAAAACCCTTCTCAAATCAATAGTTGTCTGTTTTATGTGTTTCTTTGTAAGAGATCTCAGTAAAAACAGTTAATAATTTTCTCAACCAGTCTTAATAGTTTATAAAAAAGGTATACTGTGTATAGTGGGTTTATTGGTAAAACATAATAAAATCGTTAATTTTTAAGTTCACAACAATGTCAGAACAGACATGAATTTCCATTTTAAGACTTTTCGTAAGGTTTTTAAATTCTCAGTAGTGAACTTACAGTAATTGTACGATCGTAAAATTAAAATATCGTGAAGGTGACGTAGTTAAAATCACCTTTATTTGTATACGACAAGACGTTAATATCACTGATATATTTACAAAAAAAATTACCTAAGGAAATAATGAACCCTATAGAATTGCAGCAAAACACTTTAATTCTGTCCGTGACAGAGTACAAATGATGTTATTTTTATCGAGATATTCTCCATGTACCTTGTTTTTCCGTTATTTTCAACTATAAAATTAAACATAATGGTACCTCGTATAGTATGGTGGTGTACTCCCTACTCTAAAATATCAGGATTATAATACTGAATTTAGTTTAGGGAATACTAATATGTCACCTTCACTCTTTATCTAAATTCCCGGATCTAGACTATCTATCTCACGGACTACTTGATACCTTACTTCAAGTACTGTGACATGTCCTCTGTCCCTAGCTCTGGTAGGGGTACCTTTTCTTTACGTTTTTTCGTTTTACCGACAGACCCCTCCGGAATGTTTATCGACACTTTTGTTCTCTCCGTTTTTCGTTTTCTCTTTTCCTTTCTATATTCGTAGACTTACGTCTCAAGGTTTCTTATCGTTCCTCTCTATTCTTTCGGAAGAAGTCGCTAGTTACGTTTCTTTATCTCCTTTTGTTGTCTAACCTTTTCTGATCTCTAGAGAAGTTCTTTTAATCTCTATGGTTCCCTTGTAAAGTACTTTTCTACCCGAGCTATTTCCTGTCTTTACCATACCTGGATTGTCTTCGTCTTCTATAATTCTTCTCCACCGTTCTTATGTGTCTTCTTGACATGATTTTTCTAGAAGTACTGGTTCTATTAGTACTACACTAGTGATTAGATCTCGGTCTGTAGAACCTTACACTTCAGTTCACCCGGAATCTTTCGTAGTGATACTTGTTTCGATCACCTCCACTACCTTAAGGTCAACTCGACAAAGTTTAGGACTTTCTACTACGACACTTTCACGACGTGAGTTATACGGTCGTTTAAACCTTTTGAGTCGTCACCGGTGTCCTGACCTTTTCCAGTCAAAAGTAAGGATAGGGCTTCTTTCCGTTACGGTTTC
>SJYO01054402.1:90925-145738 GCA_006410555.1 Capra ibex
TTCTTAACTACGAAAACTTGACACCACAACCTCTTCTGAGAACTCTCAGGGAACCTGACGTTCCTCTAGGTTGGTCAGGTAAGACTTCCTCTAGTTGGGACCCTAAAGAAACCTTCCTTACTACGACTTCGACTTCGAGGTCATGAAACCGGTGGAGTACTCTTCTCAACTGAGTAACCTTTTCTGAGACTACGACCCTCCCTAACCCCCGTCCTCCTCTTCCCCTGTCGGCTCCTACTCTGCCGACCTACCGTAGTGCCTGAGCTACCTGCACTCAGACTCACTTGAGGCCCTCTACCACTACCTGTCCCTCCGGACCACACGACGCTAAGTACCCCAGCGTTTCTCAACCTATGCTGACTCGCTGACTTGACTTGACTTATACGATTTGATATTATACGGAAGTCTTTTCCCTCCTCTCTTTATTTTAAGTGTAAGGAGTGTACGTTGTCCTAGTCATATAAATATGTATATTCCAAAGTAAATCAAGAATATTGTTCAGACCTTTCAGTATATTATATAATAAAGGGTAAAATGTATTTTAGTCTGAATTCCTCCAATCCATTGAATCGTCTTTAGTATAGGTAGTTCGTCGTCGACGACCTTACCTTTCGTCTAAACCAATCCAATCATATGTAACAAGATGGAGGACGACTAAGATTCTACCCGTCAGGTTTCTAGGATACGATTTGGGAAGTTTTACGGAGGACTAGATATAATATGATATTTGACCGTCTTTTTCGTTCGTAGGAATATCAGACCGTGTCTCCAGAGTTTGAGAAACCAGAGTCCTAGGGAAATGTAAGAATTTTTAAATCCTAGAGTTTATAGAAAACGAATACACCCAATATAAATAGTTATAAATAGGGTGATCCTTAATTTGATTCAATTTATACAATAAAGTGTATTTTTATTCAGTTATAATTTGAGCAAAAAGTATTTTTAGACATAATAAGCGGGGGAGTTTTTTTTGACACTTTGGTCACCGTGATAAAATGTGAACACGTTAGAGATTACATACCGAATTATCTTCTGTCGACCTAAGAGTATAGACGAAGACATAAAATAGATAATGCTATATAGGTGAAGTCATGAGAACGGACCTCTTACGGTACCTGTCTCCTCAGACCACCCGAGAGTATATCGTTTTGCAACCTGTACTGACTTCGCTGAATTGTGTGTATGCGTAATACTATATAAATCAACTTTATGTACTTCTTTTAGACCGGAGTATGTCTATACACCGACCTTTTATCTCTTCAGAATTATTAATCGGAAAAGTCTATTGACATCTATAAGAAACTACGATGTGGTTTTGATCGATTCACCACTAAAGACACTCCAGTCAGTGTTACACCTGAAAAGTATGAAACAATTGTAATTTTAGGTAGTGAAAAGAACGTCTGTAGAAAATGTTTTAGTACGTGTCCATTCTAATATGTACCATTAACACTTTTATGATAAAGTGATTCAATATGTCTAGAGGGTGTACAACTATGTAAAGTGATATGTTACATTTTTTGACATAGTATTTATCAGGGGGTAGTGGATAAAATAATTTTCTTTATTAATACATAATCTTCGACAGTTCGAGTACCAATAATCTATTTTTAACCTTAAGACCTATTGAATATAAACTTTCAACCTTAGAGATAGAAACTGTTTTTATGTATGATAGGTAACGGGAAGAACTTCAATGTCCGAATCAACAAGTAGATTCTTTTACAGACGGTCTAGGGGTCAGACTTGTTGGTGTCAAACAGATAGTAAGACAGTTCATTTTTATCGCAAGGTACTTTCAGTCGATCAAATCGAGCTTTGAGTTCGAGTGTTTAGTAAAAGAAAATTTCAGTTAATAGTATGAATCTATACGTCTCTCGAAAGACTTATGAAGGATAAAACAGTATATGTTATAATTTATGTTAAAAAGTTTATAATTTTTAAATCATTTTATTCTTGTAGAAACTAGTTTGTGTTTATTTCGACCGTAAAAATATAGTTCGTACACACTTCTACGACTAATGATCGTGTCAAACCACGGGGACGAAACTAAACACGAATCCACGGTCGATAAGATGGGTGTGACTATAAACGTGGGAATTACGTTTAGATTGTGTCGTTTTCTCTGTTTTAGGTACATAATGTTACTTATGAAAATCGGAGTACCTAGGAAACTTTCTCAGGGTTCCCTGGGGTTCTCCAAGTACATGGTACGAAATTTTTTACGACATCCTATTTACCTATTGTTTCGGTACCATGTATAATAAGTCGGTATTTTCTTATTTAATCTCAGTCAACACTCCACCTACTTGGATCTCGGAGAATACGTGTCACTTCTTTCAGTCTTTCTCTTCTTGTTTATATCATATAATTGCGTATATATGCCTCAGATTTTTTATCATGACTACTTGGATAAGTGTCACTTCGTTACGTCTACATCTGTATCTCTTGTCTGTCCACCTGTGTCACCCTCCTTCCTCTCCCATCCTGTTTAACTCTTTCATCGTAACTGTATATGTGTGATAGTACACATTTTATCTATCGATCACCCTTCGACGACATATTGTCTCCCTCGAGTCGGACCACGAGTCAACTGCTGGGTCTCCCCACTTTACCTCCACCCTTCCGAGTTCTCCCTCTTCTGTACATATATTTTAATACTGACTAGGTGTCACTACATACCTTCTCTGGTGGTGTCGTAACATTTCGTTAATAGGAGGTTAATTTTTATATATACCCACCAAATCAGTGATTCAACACAGGTTGAGAACGTTGGAGTACCTGATATCGAGTGGTCCGAGGAGACAGGTACTCGAAGAGGTCCGTTCTTATAACCTCACCCAACGGTAAAGGAAGAGTTTTTTTATGTATATATATACATACGTTTTAAAATTTTTATTTCGACTAATTTACTTGGTTTAAATCCTTTTCCAAATTTGACTTGAAGGATAAAGATGTGAAAACAACGTTATGTGTCAATGTACCAATACATTTTATTTAATTTCTTTACAACCAGATCATATTGTAGACTTCCGATAATGACAATGTGTGTTATTTTAAGTTAACAGAAAGAACATCTTTTACAGAGTGATGTACGAATGGTAAACGACTATGAAGACGGACACACGGTAGAACAGAGAGGTGGAGTGACATATTGACTCCTTACCAAACTAGATGATCTCCACCGCCGAGTCATATCTGACCTATTAAGAGACGTACTTCGACGACGACAACATAGACACCGTGTATCTGGTACCTCACGGTCATCGACACCACCATCGTGAACCCATTCTTTCACCTTTTTTTTTTTTGTGAAATGATAAAGAAAAGAATTTCATCATGGTAACAAGTGACTCCTTTTTTTTCGATCCGGTACTAAAAGTCCACTCTATTGTTACTGAAAACTTTATTTACTGTACTATAAATCTTTTAGATAAGAGATATCGTTGAAATTCGAGAAAGAGTCGGAAACATAAAGTATAAACCTGGTCCTTAAGAAATTCCTTTCGTGAGATTCCTTTAATCTCTACATGTGTTACCAAACATATGTTTCTATAAACAATATCGTAATAAAAATTTCCGTTTTTTTAATTGTCGGATTTATAAGTTGTCATTCTTTGATCTCACGTAATACTATGTCGGTACTACATTATGTTATGTCCGTTGTTTTGTTAGTACCGTAGTTTTTTTTTCACAGGTATAACAAATTGAATTTTTCAAATGTTTGGATGTGTCGGATCAGGTATAAAATACTTTATTCGACATTCCTTTATATAGTTTCACATGTAACTAATGTGTTCACTAAAGTCAAAAGAAATGTGTAATCATAAAAGGTATACGAGGTATTACTTACGATAATGAAAATTATACTCTTTTATAATTTTATAGATAACATGTATTCTTAGACGAACGTTACGTCCTCTACACCCAAGTTAGAGACACAGTCCTTCTAGGGGACCTCTTCCTTTACCGTGGGGTGAAGTCTCAAGAACGGACCCTTTAGGGTACCCGTCTCCTCGGTCCGTCCGATGTCAGGTACCCCAGCGTTTTCTTATCCTGTACCGAATCGCTGGTTTCTTGTTATTGTTGTTTTACATCCTCTGATATGTTGTGTCCCTTGTATCAGTTATAAAATATTATTGATATTTACCTCGTATTGGAAATTTTTGACGCGTAGTGATATGACATGTGGGTATTGTATATTATAACATGTCGTTGATATGAATTTTTATGATTTTTATTTATTTATTATTTTGACGGAAACGAAACAAAGGTGTACACTGATATTATTTGTATTGACTTCCCCGTTCGTAAAAGGTTAAGAACTTTGACGTAAATCCTTTATATCAGAGTTCTTGTTTTTAGGTGAGGTAATGGGAATTTAATATTTACACACGGATAGCCCCTTCTATCAAAGAACCTTTGCTATACAAGTTCCAAAATCCCTTTAGTCACAGAACCTTTTATGTTTGATTAGACTCATAATAGGTCCTCTGATAAATTAAATCATATAGTAACCGGTTTAAAATTCTACGTAGTAAGAAAAAGTCTTTTATACGGTAGAATAAAATAGTCTTTACATAAAGTCACCCTTTACTAGGGACTTTCTTATTTCATTTTCTCGAGAATAGACTATAGTCTCTATGGAAAGTCACAATAATTCTATAAACAGTTATAAGGGAAAGATGTTGAGTCCCTTCACCATTTTTAGTCAAAAACCGTTCATAGATACTTGTGCTCACGAAATTTTTATTATGTTAAGAAATTTACAGAAACTGAATCAGATTAATGAAAACTGCATTTTATGTCTTTATCGGTGTTTTTACAAAATTCATTTATCTTATTAGGTAAACTCTTTCTTTTTGTATCACTTGTCAGTCGTATACTACAATTTGTACCTTCGGTTATATACGATTTCAACATGACGTATCTCTGGGGTAAGTGTTGTTAAATTGTTGATAAAATATTCTTTTCGACTTCGTGATCCTCCAATTTCATGTTTTAACCGGACCCAGTGGAAGTCTCTATATTTCTGTCTTTATTTGGAAAATCCAGTGAGTTTCATAAGAACCCAAAATTCCAAGTTCTCAGACTAATAGTTTTGTCGAATGTAAAAATTCTATCGAAAAAAATTTAGTTTCGTTAAAATTATCCTGAGAATGGACATTAGGGTCTAACTTTATCATGACGTTTTGAAAACATAGATTTTAATTTATAAATTTAAAATCACTGATCTACTGTATTTTTTAATTTTGAATGGTGAATTTCTCGAGAAGAGAAGCTGATAATTACATATATGTTGTTTACATCAGAAGGGTGTAGTTGTGATGGGAGTTAGGATGGAATATCATTTACTGGTAAATGGATGGTGATTCTAGTACAAGATTGACTTCCAAATTAGTTCTTTATGTATAAATTTAAGATGAGAATTATAATCCATCTACAATGTCCTTATGATGATACGTTTATGAATCTTTCTTACATTATTTCCGTAAAAGAACGAACAGAGTTCTGATCTTAAAATTTTGTTTAGATGATGTTTTTGTTAGTATGACCAGAAGCCTCGATTCTGTGTCATGTTTAATTACTAGATACTTACGGTCCTAGTCACTACAGGTGATTCTATTGATCGTGACAAATTTTGTTAGATGGAACAAAAATAAATTGTACTGTTTGTATGGTGGTGATCTTGAGGTTTTTCTCCTCCGTTACTCGTTCCATTGAGTTTAATATGGGATTCCACTATTTTAAAGAGGTCTGTATCTTGAATTAATTTTTAAAGATATTTATTTGTTTTTGATCTACATACTCTCTTCTCCCTTATCGGAATCGTAAAGTTAATATCGAGATTTACGTAAAAATGACTAACTAGACCTTAAGTGTATATAAGAATAGTCATATTGTTTGAGAGTCTTTCGGGGAGGGGAAGAATTCGACCTCTGAGGGTTATGTATGTTTACATAAATGACGGAGAAATTTTCTTACTCGAACATAAGACTGATAATACACCCTCATGTCATATTTTCGGATTATGAGTTCGACTTCTTATACTTTTCTATTATCGTCCTTCATTTGGGTGTTTACCGTACCCTAAGGTGGAGAACCATAAGTGTATGTAGGTGTACTTTAAACGTATGTTTTATGTGTGGTCATAATAAGTGTTATCGTTTTTACATCATTGTTGGGTTTACAGGTAGTTGATTATCTATTATTTTATTTCACACAGATATATATTACCTGACAATGAGTCGACTTTTTTCTTCCTTTATTACTGTATACAATGTTGTACCTACTTGGAACTTTTGTGGTACGGTTCACTTTCTTCAGTCGGATGTTTTCTGGTGTATAATATGCTGAGGTCTTATCCGTCTTGACATACAGGTCTTTTCCGTTTAGATCTCTACCTTTCGTCTTGTCATCAACGGTCCCGGTCTCTTTTACTTCTGATTGACGATTACCCATGTCCCAAAGAAAACCCCAGTACTTTTACAAGACCTTAATCTGTCACCACTACCGACGTGTTTAGACACTTATATGATTTTTCGTGACTTAATATATATGAAATGTACCTACTGAACATACCACATACTTAATATAGAGTTCGACAGTTTTTTACCGTCCGTTCCTGATATTCTTGACTTTTTGTAGTGAAACTTTACATTAACCCCACCCTAGTACTTTTACTATCCTAAATTTATCCTTTAATATACCTTCTCACCCCCAACCCCCTTCTTACACTCATCCAAGTGGTACAATCTTTTCCGAATCTTCATCTTTTGGTCCACGTATCTCAAGAACATTTTCATCCTCTATTCCATGTTCAAACCTTATTACTGGTCGTCCGAGAATATTTTGATTTGTGTGTGAATAGATATTCGGTATTTAAAGTAAGGATCCATAGACGGGTTCCCTTTACTTTTCTGTACAAGTGTTTCTGAAAATGTTCGTATAAGTATCGTTGAAATATGTATTGTCTGGGTTTAATCTTTATCAGGTCCACAGGGAGTTGTCCTCTTACCTGTTTGACACCTTATGGATATGTTACTTTATGATGAATCGTTGTGTTTGTCTGATGACTATATACTTCGTTGTACCTTCTTAGAGTTTTGTGACGTAACTCAAATTCTTTGGTAAGTATTTCGCATGTATAACGTACTAATATAAGTGTTCTTTAAAATTTTGTCCATTTTGATACCTTCTTTTTATAGTCTTATCACTAATAGAGATTCCCCTTCATCTCTATCCCCACCCCTTACTGATCTTTCCCCTTACTCCCTTGAAACACCTATTACTACAAGATATGGAACTACCCATAAACCCAATATGTTAACGTGTATGAGTAAACAGTTTTGAGTCGTTCACATGTGTATTCAAAACGAGTAAAGTAATATTCATCTGTAGTGTGGTTTTCTTTTTATCTAGGTTTGAGATCATTTACTATGCATACGACTTCAAAAATACCCCTTCTTACTACAGATGTTGAATAAAACTTTAGGTAGAAACTTTTCTACCTAATTAACTACTTGTCTCTCTACCTACCTCCTTTTTTGTCTGTATATATCATTACGTTCATATCAATTTACAAATGTTTCCTTATATCCACCATCTATATACTTATAAGTAAAATTTTAAGTTTAAATATAAATTTGTAAGAGTTTTACAATCTTTTACGTTATTAGTCGTAATACACGACTCTTCTAGAACCAGTTCCCATCCATCCACTTTCCTCTCCTCATTTCCCTAGTCTCAAATCTAGGACCCACTTAATCCACCTTTACTATGTAATAATTGTTTTATCTTTTGGTTCTTCTCAGTTACAAAATGTGTCGTATTTCTCTTCTTTCTTCCCTCTATTTCTACTTAAAATAATGTCTCACTTGGACTTTATTTTCTTTCTTTCGGTTTACTTTGACAGCTCGTTCATTCATCTCCGGTTCCGGTCTGTCTAAATCTTTAGTAGATGTAGTTGAAAATACCTTCTCTTTTTCTTGTCTTACTTCAACTTCTAGAACTTCTGATGGAATCCCCGACTTTTTTTCTTGTTTTATTTTGTCTCTTCGTCAATTTTCTTAGTTACCTTTCAATGTAGTTTTTTCTTTTCTTTTCTTTCATATTTATTCGATGTTTGTTGAAAGTTAATACTAAGAGAACCCTATGTGACTCCCCATTGTTGTTTGAAGGTTACCTTTCGATAGGAAACAAATTAATTCCTTTAAGTTCCGTCTGGTCTGGAGGGTTCGTTGAGGAGAGGGTTTTTGGAAAAGGTTAAGGAGTTTTAAGTCAACCTTAGGATTTATAGTTATTACGTTATTAAAGTACATGAACACACCCGTAATTTATTTTCTTTATCTCTTTTAAAACAATAGTTGAGGATGAAAAGTTCTTTTTATCAACTCTTATCTATGGGTCGACGTTTAGAAGAAATCCCGTCGTACTCAGTCGAGTTAGTAGGAGAAGAGCTACTACGTTTTCTATAAGAGTCGAAAGTCAACGAGGAAAGGAATCAGTAAAGGGGTCGTGACGAGAGTCAAAGGAAAACCAGGGGGGTGGGATGGGAGTAACTAGTTGGTTTCTCTCTATACGAGATTTTAATTTTTCTCTTTTTGTCTGGATTTATTGGGAGTGGATTGACAGCTTTAGATGAATGGAACTCCGTCTAGTGACGGTGAACCTAGTGTCCTTATTCCACCTCCACCGTCACGATTCAAACTTCGGAGAGGATGGAGTTCTCCTCTTCCTCCTCAACCACCACCATTACCTCCTCCACCTCCACCATCTCCCCGTCGTCGTCGTCCTTATCCTCGTCTCTCCATACCTATGCTACCACTTCGTTAGTGATGTTTTCTTTGTTTGCTTCATCCCTACGGTGTTGACATTGTGGAATATTCGTCATCGAGTAGATACAGAAAACACAAGAGTTAAGGTTGTTCGTTGAGAGATTCAGAATACCAAACTGAATTTTTGTTTTTGAGTCTTCCATTTGACAGGTATAAGAAAATCTGTACGGTTGACTTTTACTCAAGTTATATCTAATAACACTCAATTCCTTTAATGAACTGTAATTTTCCTTTTTACTTTTGACCTCCGATGTTCCAAACTGATGATTCTAAAATTTGTCCATGTATTTATGATAATTCCGTTTTTAAAATGAATCGAATTATGTTTCAATTCCTACAAAAGTTGGTAGACGTTTTAGTATTCTACATCTGTGATTATCCTCTCCGATTTAACGTGTCTAATGTTTAAATTCGTTAGGAACTTCTAAAGATGAACCATCATAGTCTCCTTATATCTCTTGAGATTTAGTATTGTCAAGGTAAACACTACTGGATGTCTTAGATTTTGTCCGATGTACTTTGGTGGAATAAAAGAAATTAAAAGACATTGACAATGATATCAAATTTTTGTTCTAAGTAAATCCTCAAAGTGTCAAAAACTGTATTCTTTAAATTTATGTTAAAACAAATTTATAGTTATGTAAGGGGATACTACTATTTCATTTGTTACTTCGAGGTTGGATCATTTTTATTTATAGAGGTATATATATATGATACAATCTATTTAGACAATTTAAAAAAACTTTCTAATAACTATGTTGGAAAGTTCAAATTAACTTGTAGAATCGACTGAATCTTTAAATTCATGATTTAAAATAGTGACACAACGACGACGACGATTCAGCGAAGTCAGCATAGACTGAGACACGCTGGGGTTTCTGCCGTCGGGTGGTCCGAGGGGGTAGGGACCTTAAGAGGTCCGTTCTTGTGACCTCACCCAACGGTAAAGGAAGAGGTTACGTACTTTCACTTCAGCGAGTCAGTACAGGTTGAGAAGCACTGGGGTACCTGACGTCGGATAGTCCGAGGAGGCAGGTACCCTAAAAGGTCCGTTCTCATGACCTCACCCCACGGTAGCGGAAAAGGTATAGTGACACAATGGACATAATATTAAAATTGGGAGTCTTGATATCTTTCAAATCCGAGTCATCAGTTATTTCCAAATTTAAGNTCCTGGATTGTCTTCGTCTTCTCTAATTCTTCTCCACCGTTATTATGTCTCTTCTCGATATTTTTTTCCAGAATTCCTGAACATATTGGTGCTATCACATCAGGGAGTGGATCTCGGTCTATAGGACGTCACACTTCAGTTCACCCGGAATCCTTCGTAATGATGTTTCGATCACCTCCACTACCTTAAGGTGGACTCGATAAAGTTTAGGATTTTCTACTACGACACTTTCACGACGTGAGTTATACGGTCGTTTAAACTTTTTGAGTCGTCACCGGTATCCTGACCTTTTCCAGTCAAAAGTAAGGTTAGGGTTTCTTTCCGTTACGGTTTCTTACAAGTTTGGTATCTTGTTGACACAAGTAAAGTGTACGATCGTTCCAATACGAGTTTTAGGAAGTTCGATCCGAAGTCCTCATACACTTCACTCTACACGTTCAACCCAAAGTTTCTCCGTCCCCTTGGTCTATAGTTTAACGGTTGTAAGTGACCTATTACCTCTTTCGTTGTCTCAAGGTCTTTTTGTAGATGAAGACGAAGTGACTGATGTGATTTAGGAACTTACACACTTAGTGTTGACACCTTTTATGAATTCTCTACCCTTATGGTCTGGTGGAATAGACAGAGGACTCTTTGGACATACACCCAGTTCTTCGTTATCAGTCTTGGAATGTACTTGGTACCTGACCAAGTTTGAACCCTTTCCTCTTTCTGTTCCGACATATGACAGTGGAACAAATATATTGAATATACACCTCGTGCAGTTCATTTTACGACCGACCCTACTTAGTGTTCGTCCTTAGTTCTAATGACCCTCTTTATAGTTCTTGGAGTCTATACGTCTACTCACTCACTCACTTCAATGAGTCAGTGCAGACTGAGACGCTGGGGTACCTGACATCGGGTAGTCCGAGGAGGCAGGTACCCTAAAACGTCCGTTCTCATCACCTCACCCAGCGGTAAAGGAAGAGACCCCTAGAAGGGTTGGGTCCGTAGTTTGGATCCAGAAGGCGTAACGCCCGTCTGTGAAATGGTAGACTCGGTGACCCCTTCGAACTTCTCGGAGATCCCTTCCCAATTTCTCCTCTCACTTTTTCGAACGAATTTTGAGTTGTAAGTTTTGTGATTCTGGTTCCTTAAGTCAGGGTAGTAAAGTACCGTTTATCTACCCCTTTTTACCTTTGCCACTCTCTAGAAAGAAACTGAGGTTTTAGCGACACTTACCACTCATGTTGGTACTTTAATTTTCTGCGAACAAGGAACCTTCTTTTCGATAATTGTTTATATCTGTCGTATAATTTTTTCGTCTCTGCAGTGAAACGGTTGTTTCCAAGTAAATCAGTTTGGATACCAAAAAGGTCATCAGTACATACCTACAATTCTCAACCTACTATGTCTTCCGACTCGTGGTTTCTTAACTACGAAAACTTGACACCACGACCTCTTCTGAGGGTTCTCAGGGAACCTGTCGTTCCTCTAGTTTGGTCAGTTAGGATTTCCTTTAGTTGGGACTTATAAGTAACCTTCCTGACTCCGACTTCGAGGTCAAGAAAACGGTGGACTACGTTTCTCGGTTGAGTGACCTTTTCAGGGACTACGTCCCTTTCTGCCTTCCGTTTTCCTTTCCTCCCACCGTCTCCTATTCTACCAATCTATCGTAGTGACTAAGTTACCTGTACCTAATCTCGTTTGAGACCCTCTATCACTTCCTGTCCCTTCGGACCGTACGACGTCAGGTATCCCAGTGTTTCTAAACCTGTCCTGGATCGCTGAATTGTTGTTGTTGTTATATTGGAGATATGTCGACCCCACTAATTTTGAACTATTGATTGAGAAAACCCCCGTTACTTTGACAAGAGAGAACCAAAACCACCACCAACATGTTACGTAACAATTTTGAGTATCTTGTCCCGTGGTTTTTACTTCAAATGACATAGATTTAATTTGTCATGTAAAATTTTTTAACAAGTTTATTGAAAACTAAAACCTCAAAACAGTACGTACATCTTTAGAGGTGAAAATATCAAAATCTTCTCCTTAAATTAAAAATCTTGTAGAGGTTTACGAGATTCCTGAAATACCAAACAAAAGATATTTTATTACCGAAGTTGTTTCGGAGTGAGTAAAGAAGATCTAATCGTGAGTTTATTGTGGTATAAAAAAAGTTTTTTTCGTTGACTTTACTCAAGTTAATCGATTTTTTTCATATTCACTAATACTAATGGTCCATTTTTGGTTGATGATCTGTATGTTCATCGATTTATTCAAGAGTACCCGGACTCTCTTAGTTCCTATCTTCTTTAAACCACCAATAAAACAGACTTGAGTGGAAATAAAATTTTACGTATAATATTATATGAGGTATTCTTTCTTGAAAATTTTGAAAGTCAACGAGATCTCTACGTACTCATAGAGTAGGTGTCTAAATGACCCCGAGGTTTCTCCGAATTGTCCATATCAAGTATCTTCCCTAGGTCTTTTTACCTTCGTTTGAAAAGATTTTACACTTACTTTTGGTTACTTCACGTAAGTCTTTCAAATAAATGAACAGGTTCGTCGACGTCCGACGAAGTCCTGTAAAGTCTTCTCTTGTACTTCTAAACCTAAGAGATCTCTAGTTACCCGTCCCGGTCCTGGTTTCACGTCACTCCATGTTTTAAATTTCCCGGTGGTTTAATTTTATTTTTTGTTAGGTACTACTTATTTTATTGTTTTAAGATAGGTTCGAACGTGAACGTACTGTGGTTCTCACTGACGGAGTGAGTGGAGTAGGATTCGGACCGGTTCTCAAGAACAGAAAAATTTTTAAAGACTATGAAACACATAGTTCCTAAGAAAAAAAACGTAATTAGAAAAAAGTATATCACGTAATTTCACAATAAATAGAACTAGCGATACACAAAAAAATTGTGAGGGAATTTAAAACGTGGGTTTCGTTCACTCAGTGATCAAGACCGGGACCGTTTTATGAACCTCTGTCAATGGTTTTTTTAGTCAATTGTCCTAAATTACGGATACTTCTGTGAGTATTATTTTCGTTAGTATCGTAGATCAATGGACCGTCCATTCTTCATTGAATTTCCTTCTACCCTACCCCGACGGTCTGTCTGTGTGCACTTCTTGTTCCCTTTTGTACTTAAAATAGATCTCCTGACTGTCCTTACTATTTCTTGTTGATTTTTCGTGAGTGATGGATAATCTCAATATCGACTCCAAGTGTTCTCTGTGTTTTTTTCATTTTGTTTCCGTCGTATGGAAAAATCTTTACGTTTCACTTCTCCTTGATTTTTCGGAGAACTACTTTCACTTACTCCTCTCACTTTTTCAACCGAATTTCGAGTTGTAAGTCTTTTGCTTCTAGTACCGTAGATTGGGGTAGTGAAGTACCCTTTATCTACCCCTTTGTCACCTTTGTCCCAGTCTGAAATAAAACCCCCCGAGGTTTTAGTGACGTCTACCACTGACGTCGGTACTTTAATTTTCTGCGAATGAGGAACCTTCCCTTCGATACTGGTTGGAGCTGTCGTATAACTTTTCACCTCTGTAATGAAACGGTTGTTTCCAGGTAGATCAGTTCCGATACCAAAAAGGACGCCAGTACATGTCTACACTCTCAACCTGACACTTCTTTCGATTCGTGGTTTCTTGACTACGAAAACTTGACACCACAACCTCTTCTGAGAACTCTCAGGGAACCTGACGTTCCTCTAGGTTGGTCAGGTAAGATTTCCTCTAGTCAGGACCCACAAGTAACCTTCCTGACTACGACTTCGACTTTAAGGTTATGAAACCGATGGAGTACGCTTCTCAACTGAATAATCTTTTCTGAGACTACGACCCTCCCTAACCCCCGTCCTCCTCTTCCCCTACTGTCTCCTACTCTACCGAACTACCGTAGTGGTTGAGCTATCTGTACTCAAACTCACTTGAGTCCCTCAACCACTACCTGTCCCTCCGGACCGCACGACACTAAGTACCCCAGTGTTTCTCAGCCTGTACTGACTCGTTGACTTGACTGACTGACTGGCTGTTTTTTGTGTTTAGACCTTAAATGTCTTATCAAAAGTTAATAAGATGTATTTACCCCATAATGTTGCAAACTAAGTATATAGTGAACAAAAAATTCGAGTCTGTAGACGATCTTCGTCTATCGGTTGTGAAAGGGAATGATAATAATCGTACGTACAGACGATTCAACGAAGTAAGCACAGACTGAGACACGTTACGGTACCTGACATCGAACGGTCTGAGGAGACAGATACCCTAAGAGGTTCGTTCTTGTGACCTCACCCAACGGTACGGGAAGAGATCTCCTAGAAGGACTGGGTCCCCAACTTGGACGTCGAGAATTCGGAGGACGTAACTGTCCGTCCAAGAAATGGTAATCTCGGTGGACCCTTCGGGTTGTTAATAATCGTGTTTCATTTTTTTTGGGTGTCACAGATGTAATTGTGAAAGTTACCTTTTAAAGACTCTTGTAATTACTTGTGTGTGTGTGTGTATATATATATATATATGTGTGTGTGTGTGTGTGTGTGTGTGTATATCTCTTACAAAACAAGCTCCGTGACCGATTCGTGTGTTAAAAATGTAATATTTATTTTGTCTATATCTTTTGTTTAGGTTGTTTAAGCAAAGTTCACCTGTGATAGGTCTAATTCTTTCTTTTCAGACGGTCGGTAAAGTCTTTGTAAGGTACGTGAGACAGTGTTAGTGGTGTCAGAACTCACGACATACGGATGAACGAAGTCAGTACAGACTAAGAAACGTTGGGATACCTGACATCGGACGGTCCGAGGAGACTGGTACCCTAAGAGGTCCGTCCTTATGACCTCCCCCAACGGTACGAGAGGAGGTCCAATAGAAGGGGTGGGTCCCTAGTTTGGGAACAAAGACCGTAAAGGACGTAACCGTCCACCCAAGAAATGGTGATCACAGTCGACCCTTCGGTGATGGTGAGAGAATGGGGTGGTATTAGTTAGTAATAGGACCGAAAGTATCATTAGTGAAACATAAAAATTCGTAAAACAGTGGGTTTATACGTAGGGATTCCTTCAAAAATATTTAACTCTAGGACTTATAGAAAGTTAGAGAACCAGGAAAAAGGTAGGGACAGTAAAGGAAAGTTAAAAAGAAAGTTCCTTGGGAGCTGAACAACTCAAAGGGTCAGATCTAAAACGACTAATGTATGAGTGACACGTAAAGTTGTACAAGAACAGAAAGGACATTTATCCGTTGATCTAGGTCTTCTGATCTAGTCTGAGTTCTAACTAAGGAAATTATCAGATATCCATTGCAGAGTGATAGAAACGTCAGAATTGTTAATAACGACAAATTACACTCAGGTAAGTCAGTCATTCCTGACGTTCTACTCGTATAAAACGGTGAAGAAAAAAAATGACTAGTCATATATATCTTTATGAAGGAGAGTAGATGATAAACCAATAGGGTCATCCTTTCAAGTATATTCTTTCCATCCTATTTATGAACTAAGAAAGTGATATAACAGGTCAAAAGTTCTTTCGTTTTAATAAAGTATAGGAGAACTCTTGGTTAAAAAAAATCAATATATATGTATAAAGTCTAATAAAAGATAATATACAATAATATTCTATAACTTATCTCAAGGGACACGATATGTCATTTAGGAAAAAAAAAAGTAGATAAAATACATATCAATAAATATAGACAATTAGTGTTCCCTTAGTTAAAGATTTTATAGTAGTCCTTGAAAATTTATATAAACTATACAGGGTTGGATAATGTTACTAGTAATAAGTTCGAGTTTGACAACGTAGAGACCGATCACTCTTGGAGAGATTTTACCGAGAACTCAGGAAAACTATACTAGGGTCATGAGAAACCATCGAAGGAACTGTAGATCGTACTGTTCTACTAGGTCCGAGTAGAACTTGTAAAGGACGGGTTTGGACCTTCGTCTTTAAAGAGGTGTTTCGATAAACGAAACTTCACTCTTTACCATAAAGTCACGGTGTTTGACTTACGATTTCTATGAGTAACAAAGATCCGGAAAAGTCATCTGTCTCGATCCTTTATTTAAATTTCGATTTTATGAAGTTCAAGTATAACTATAAAGGTTAACTTTACACTATGTTATGGTATTTTCAAAAAGGAATCGGAAAAATCATATATAGACATAATTGAAAGAAGGTATGACTCTGGACCTCACGTTCCTGTGTCCCTTATTTTAACCTTATAGGGTATGAATACATAACATCGACTGTAATATCAGAGACTTTTTGTTCATTCATATCTAACGATATATTTTGTTACACAAATAACTTTCGTAATTTTTTACAGACCGTATAACAGAGAGTTAAGACAAAAATTTTTATCGATATGATATAGATGTAACAAGTTTGTATTCCGAAAATGTATCACATAGTAGTTGGAGAGTCGGAAATAAAACACATTTATGTATAAATTATAAGTGTTAGTTCAGAATACAACTACAGAGACAAAACCACCAGATTTTCAGTTTTAAGTAAGAAATTATGAAACAGGTAGGTTATGTTGAAAGGGACTGTCTTTATAAGACATAGACGTGACAGGTTATATCACGTGATCGGTGTACACCGAAACTCGTGAACCATACACCAATCACACTGACTCGTTGACTTCTAAATAAAATGAATTATCATTAATAATAATTATTTCACAGGATACACCGATCACTAATGGAACGAACTTTCGCATAGAAATCATCTAAAAAGTTCTTCATGAGTACTCTTGTTATAAGAGACTTAAGAATATATAATGGGAAATTCGGACTTTTACAAACCAACCTATATTTTAGAAACCAAGTGTATAGTAAAGTAATTTACAGTGAGGTAAAAGAAGATCGACTTCGTGACGACAGTTTCAACCTATAGTAAAATAAAGGAAATATGAGGTATCCGAGAAAATAGATCTATTTGTTTCGTGAAAGAAATTTAGGTCAACAAAATGATCTTATACGACCACAACCAACAAGACCGAGTCATTAGAGTCAATACGACTCACGACAAAGTCATACACCAAGATTTCAAAAAAAATTACAGTCCTTTTAAAAGACTTAACATCTAAAATCATGAGAAAAGGGAATGCAACCAAAAGAAGAAGTCTGGAAGATAGTCACGACCTATAGGAAACGGATTGAAGTTATACAGTGAAAACTCAGAAAAAAAAAAAAAAGTAAAATCTAAATGGGGAGAAAATGTAGAAAGAGAATTTCGTAATAGATAACATATATTAGTCAGTACAAGAAACATCAAATCAGAAGTAATGGTTTTACTGAAAGAAGGTAAAGATTATGAAAAGACTCAAGAAAGTGGAGGGGACTTAAAAAGATTAGGACTAAATACAAAATTATAAAACATAATAAAATAATTACAGAAATAGAGTAAAACTTTATCAACAATTCAAGACAAATTACATGTGTACATACTGTACGAAAATGACAGATGTCCCTATAGTAGTAAAAGGGGAATTTTGTGGAGACATATACAAATACATCCCGAAAAGAAAGTAAGTAAAAATACACTTTAATAAAAAGTGTTTGAGACTTTCCTCTACCTTATGTTCTTTCGAGAGGATTGAAGTATACTGAGAGTTAACGAAAAATATATCACGAATTTTATACTGATGAAAGATCATAAGGAACCGAGACAAGAGGTGTTGAAGTCAGACCTGAACGAGAAATGGGACAGGAGTAGTCAAGACTAAGATGAGGGTCCTCAAAGAGGGGTCACTCCTTATGATAGGGTTTTCCATCAGGACGGTTCCAGTCAAAACTCTCGAGAATCCCCGGTTTGACAAGGTTCGGGAAGTCAGGGAAATGGCACATGGGTTTCGTGAGTGGCTCATGACCTCTCCAGTTTAGGGAAAGGTCGGGATCGACGAGGAAGGTTTAACCGACGGGGTGAA
Organism: Capra ibex; assembly: GCA_006410555.1. Taxonomy (NCBI): domain Eukaryota; kingdom Metazoa; phylum Chordata; class Mammalia; order Artiodactyla; family Bovidae; genus Capra; species Capra ibex. The sequence continues at coordinate 108,860 of SJYO01054402.1, forward strand.
AAGTCACTTAAGAATAATCGAGAAAGTCCCAAGAAGACAAGAGTCCAAGTAGTCTGTTGTAGGGGCCACGAAGACAGAAGAACGAGGGTATATCTGGGACTGTCGTACGTCCAGAGCACGGACCACCAAACAGGGATGGACGAATTTAAAATTCCAAGTACCCCTCTGGAATAGTGGATCAAAACAACAATTCGTAACAGGTTACCCGAGGCCAAAACGATAAAGGTAAAAATAAACCACTGTGTCTGACTTTTCGATACGACGCCAACGGTGGTGAAAAGGTCTTAAGAGAACTCTTAAAATTCGATATAATTGAGTTACTTTAAAATGTTGTTGAAGTATTTGACCATGATACTCATCGAGGTTCAAATGTCCATTCTTTCTAAGTTATTGAACAGGTTTCAATGTATCGATCATTCAACATTTTGTTTCTAAGATTGAATCTAGAGAATTTAAGATCTCGGTTTGAAAAGTAAGACATTCTCACACTTTGTGGAGATGGAATTAAAATCATATTATTTTGAATTGAGTTTAAAACTTTTTGATCATGTTCATGAGATTTAAAAGTTACCCCATCGTTTTACTATCGATACTTTAGTATAGTTTCAGTTTAAATGTTCTTTTTTTTAACTTCGGGAGAGTTTAGAGTACCTAAGGAGTTGATATCTTGTATGTAATAATCATCCAATTTGTTTGAATTATGACCTCTAAGTTCATTAAAATAGATTAGTGATCTTAACGACATACACGTACAGGGACTTATCTTTTTCTCCGAAGGTTTAATTCGTTGGTGATTATTGGATGGACCGGACGGAACACATCCACCTCTATGTTTGTCTCCGACATATCGTAAGACACTCCTTTGACTTCACCATGATGATCGAACTAATCGTCGACGTGTCAATCCATTCCGACCTCGACCTTGTAATAACCGTGTCCTTCGACGTTGACGACGTCTTAAATGGTAGTGGACATTCACAACTTCTTTAAAATCTTGAGAATTCAAACCAAAGAGTTTATTATAATCAGAGAATAGACTAGGATTTAAAGTCCTTTATCATAAGACTATTGTGGTTCTTCAGTTATAAGTACATTTGGATTATGTCCTTCCAATAAAGAAAATCTTCTAGGGTCTAATGAAACTCTCGAAATGAAAAATTTATAAAAAGACCTTTCCATTATGTAATAATAAGTTTTTGGTTCATATTTGAACATATATGTTACTTTTTAAAGGGAGGTTGGGGACAGAAGATAGACGAATCGAGGAGAGAATTGTTTGTTTATTGGAGACCCAAAGAACTTATAATAGGTCTTTAAATATAACGTAAAAATTATACGTATATATAAAGGGGTATGTTTATGTGAATTTTTTTTCACAAGAAACGAAAAAAAATTTTTTTTTTTTGAGGTATTCTAACGTTAAACAAAAAGACTAATCCGGTGTCGTGGGTTATGTCCCGACCCGTGTCTCTCTACAAGTTGTTTACTATTATCGAAGAAGAAGTACTTATGGTAGGAATGAACGTCAGAGGTAAAAGAATAATGGGTAACGTCACACCAACGATGGGAGAGACCAAGAGTCTTTAATATAAGTTTCAGTGTTACTAAAGGTACTGTTGTTCAGTATCATCTGAGAAAAATCAGGAATACAACGAACTGACGAACCGTCGTTGACTGTGCTGATAAGTAACTTTATAAAAAAAGGACCTGAAGGTATTATGTAAGAGGACGAAAGGAGGGAGGAACCGATAAGGAAGGGATGGGTAAAAATTTACCACTATCCGAGACAAGATCTTCAAGAAGAGTTAGAGAAGGAAAAGGGTCCTACTAGAATGATTGAGGATACCAAAGTCGATGGAAAAACTACGGTCGAGGGGTAAGATATCCTTTCGAAATGTAAAATTAAAAGTCCTTTACTGTGTCTGAACTGTCCATTGACTGTAATTGAATAAGTAATATATTCTCCAAGTCTCATCTCTCTGATACTTATCAAATCACAGTCGTCCATCTTTTCACAGACTTTGTCATCTACTAGTTAAACAATTATTTAAATGATTTATGACACGGTCCGTGGTCCTTCATGTTCTTATGAATTTTATACTTATATTCGTCGAAGAAACTTCATACTACTTCCCTTTTCTCTTGTTTTTCTTTTTTAAGTAAAAGGAGACGAGTCCGGTGAAGTTGATTGACGTTTTATTTTTTTTTTTTCTAATGGAAGACCCCCATCAACATACTCCATTGACACAGGACTCCTCCGTATCTTGTACCAGAAGATCGGACTTCTCTGAAATTACTTATGTGTTTATGTTTATACCCCTTTAGTTCTTTAATTTGTTATATGGTTATTTTCTAGACGAAACAAAATTATAGAGGATTATAATTCACTTTGACTAGACAGGATTTTCATAAGTCTAAACCTTCACTGATGATACTATTGTGAGGTTTTCCGTAGTGAGATCACGTGCTGATTCCACTGACAAGATAATCCAACCACGTCTACATTAACGCCAAAGTCTGACACTTAAAATTTAGTAACATTCATCCGAGTCTGTGTAGAAATAATTATTTTTATCCTTGGTAATGTTAGTTGTGTAAAACCGGTTACTCTTTATTCCAACGAATAAGAAAGTCGTATTTTTTAGATACGAAACCTTAAACTGTTTGAGACCTTTTGTGAAAGACGTAGGATGACCAACACCTTCACAAGAGGGACGTTTTGTAACAGTTATACGAACTTCTTCACCATCAGTCAGTCGTTCTCCAGTCCACTCATACCCTCTACTCCATTTCGAAGTATCGGGTTAAGCAAGTTGAAAACTTCACGACCAACACGTTGTACACCAACCCACGACAGCACCTCTTACGTTGGGGAAGACAACTGACTACGGTCGACGTCCGTGACGTCAAACGTCACGTAGATTAACTAAAAGACTCGTATGAAGAGTCTACATTACCAAAGCGTTCCTAAGTATTTTAATATCACATAGTCTGACCGTCGTCTGGTGGTTTGTCACTGGTACTGGAAAAGAACCACGTTCAAACCGAAACTCCTCACGAAACCTCAAGGAATAACAAGGTTGGTGACTCGACCAGTAGCGGTCAATATGTTTTAGGTGAAAAGTAATGTATAGTGTTAGGTTAGTTCTTTACCAAACGACAACAACGTGTCTCATTCTACTGTGAAGGTTACTAAAAAAAATTTAAAGTCTAGTCGAGTACTTCGTGGGTGAATAGTTCGAAAAAGTGGAAAGGTTAAATGAAGTTTACGGTTTACTGGTGTCTTACCAACTGTGACTCAAGAAGTCGTTGAAGAACCTAACAACATTCTCCTAGTCGAAGTTACTGACGAGAGTTAACCAAGAACAGTTGAAGACTACCGGCCGGTGATATGAGGAGTAGAACTTCCGAGGGTTGATGAAACGTTTTGAACGACTTGGTGGTGACGTGACATACCAGCAATCGTCAAGGACCCAGTTTATGTAACAACAACGCTCAACAGAGACGACGAAATGTTAGGTAAAACTTGAGTTTATTCTTTTAGTGAGTTTAAATGAAAAACAGATTGTGGTAAAGGTGTCAGATTTTATTTTTTGTTTGACGTGTATTGTTCAGTAATCCTTTTTTTTGACTCTTTACGTATAATTTTATTACATATTGTGTTGGTGTAAATAAATTCTTACATAAGGTCATGTTTCCGTTTAAAGTTGTTATGTTTTTTTTGGCGTTAATGGAAACGTGATTAGATTATAAAGGATGACATCTTTAGAACTAGTATAGGTTCAGATCAGCGTTACGTCTATGATTTTACATTGTCTCCTGACATTAAATTTGTGAAAGAGTCACAGGAGAGAACGGTATTTTTGGAGTTTTAGTCCTCGTGGTCGTTGTCACAACGATTTTCTTTCTTCAGGTAGATTTCTATGTCGAACCTTGTTCCCACCTATTGACCAGTCTACGTAGGATGTTCGTCCTACATCATATTGGATTTGTAGTAAGAGGAAACCAAGTTCTGGAACAGAAACACTTTCGTTTTTACTAAAATTTCCTGAGTCCTAATACGTACTGTCTAACAGTACTGTCCTTTTATTTAATCGTCGTCTTTGACCATGAGTATCATTCTTTTGTCTTCTTTAGTCCCCTTCATTAATGTCTTTTGTTCTCCTTTGGTGTTACACTGTTTCTGTTCGTGTTGAATTGCACCTGGACTTCTCACTTGTAAAGTTTTCAAACCAAAATTCATGTCGTGTTTCATTTTGGCAATCAGTGAGTCAGCACAGGTTGAGAAACGGTGGGGTATCTGACATCGGATTAGGTGTCTTAAGAGGTCCGTTCTTATGACCTTACCCGACGGTAAGGAAAGAGGTCCCCTAGAAGGACTGGGTCCCTAGCTTGAGACCAGGCCCCTTCGGGGTTCACGTTTGGTTTATGGACGGTTTTCACTTGAGTCGGGACCGAGTCTTCCGGGTCACACTTAAGGTTTGTAAAGATCCCTTCCTAAATCCACTATGAATCCGTACTTTCATTCTTATTATTTACGACACCAATCTTCTTCTCAGACACGGACCTTTAGAAATTCAAGACGTCTCGAGAAGAGGAGAGTCTTACGACACCTTTTTAATGAATCTTTGAACCACTGAACCCCAACCCTCGTCCTGTGTGGTACTTCTCTGACTTTAGATGACCCCTACATACTATTTGATTCAAGTCTCGTTTTTCCTTCTACATTGTTTACTTTAATTTGTGTGTTTTTCTTTTACAGATGACAGTAGGGACTTCCACTCTAAAAGTGAACGGAAAAGTTGAACCCGCCGATAAAGTTCTTTACCATATTTTTCTCACCTTTTTTTTTCGTACATTATGACTCTTATCATTACTGTCTCCCTCCCCTTTTTGATAAAGAGATCGTCTCTGTTTCCTTCCCTTCCTCTTTATTACCCTTCTCTTAATATATAGTGTCAAAAGAAATGGAAGGATTCTACATAGCGGATTTGTCATTTTTGTTTTTAATTCATGTACTTCGATAGATAGTTTCAAATTTAATTAGTGTCTCTTGTCTTCCATCAGTAAGTTGAAGAAGTGTCTATAAGGTTAAGAGGAGGATCCCATACAACGAGAAGGACCGGAGTAGATCAATCCATACCGGAACACCGAACAAACCTGTTACTGTATACTCGTCTTTATAACTATGGGTCACAAATTAAAGGAATAGAAGTCGAGACGGTTCTACTGATACTTTCATGTACCAGGTAGTCGAACCCAAGAACTCACTGAGACTACTTGTTTTCGGACGATGGTTGGACGTGACAAGGATATTGTAATCATTCTTGTTGACACAATTCGACGACTCTAAAACCCCCTAACGACGGTGTCGTATTGAATCGAACTGGTTTTGTCATTGACCATTGATTTTAATCCCACGACGATATTGTCTTTGAACTGAACTCTTCTAATACTTGAACATCGAGAATTCCCTTCTCCAAATCCTTTGTCTTGTAATCAAAAAACAAAACTAATGACGACAGTCTAAAATCGTTCCATAAAATTCTACACATTCCTTTTCATCAAACATCCGTCCTTATTTTCCCTTATCTTAAGAACTTATGACCCCGAAAATCCCAAAATTTTCCATTGATTGACGAAGTTGAGTTTTGACATTTTCTATTTTAACTATTGATAAAACTTGTTGTTTCTCTTCAATTTTCGACCGGAACTTCGTTCTGAGTTTAGTAATTTTATACTGACGTGATTCCATAGAGTTTGGTCCTCATGTTAATTCCTATATTGTAGGTCAATCAGGAACGTAAACCTGTTTTACCGAGTACCCCTTTCATAAGTTTTCAATACTGAGAAGATAGTTACTAACTATTCGAGTTCCATAAACGTGAGTTCATCTCTTTGTCCCTATTCTTACACTACCTTACACACAGAAACAGCGAGTCGGTACAGGCTGAGAAACACTGGGTACATGACATCAGGTGGTCCAAGGAGACAGGTACCCTAAAAGGTCCGTTCTTATGACCTCACCCAACGGTAAAGGAGGAGGTCCCCTAGAAGGGTTGGGTCGTAACTTGGACACAGAGGACGTAACACCCGCATAAGAAATGCGTGACTCGGTACTTTCCTTATTCTTACGTTTCTTAATATCGTTTAGATTACAGTCATACCGATGACCGTGTACTTTGATTGTCCTTCCTTAGTCTCTTCGACATGTTATTTAATTAGTGTGTCGGTTTCTTTGGTACTCGTCTTGATTTTGATAGGTTAATTCTAATTTTGGTCGGAACCCGAGAGTTAAAGGATACTCAATTCTTCGTCACACTCCTTCGACGAGTCGACGGTTGTTCCTAATAAGAGGTTACGGACAAAGTTTGTGCCGGTTCCTTCCTTCCCGACACCGTATTAGTTCTCGGGGTCATTTGTTAATTGGTCCCTCGAAGAGGTCCCTTGTCAGGGTTACGGGTCCTACCCCCGGGAGTTTTACAGACAGGTCGTACTACAGTCTTTACGATGTCCGGTCATTGACAAAGAGGGTAAGAGGGACCTAGACTACCCTTAAAGTTAACGTTCAAAAATCAGGGACCAGATGGTGACATTTAACCCATACATCCCCCATTTATTGAAACATAGAAACCAAAATCCGGAGGTCTAGTTCTCCTTGATGTAGATCTGGGATATGTTTCTCATGATGTGTAAAAAGTCTTTAGGACCCGAGACTCAAATTAGTGTGACTTCATCTAAAACCCCAACGGAGGAAACTGCACCTTCCTTCATTAACCAGGCATACTCCCTCAAACCAATTTACAACATTAGGAATCACAATAATTTTATAAAGGTTCAAAAACTGAAGGTCCGTGTCTCTTCAATTCTCAGAGTTCCCTTTGTACGAGTCAGGTTACTTTTTCTTTACCTTTTCATTCATTATGCACAGTGGAGGTGCACCTTCGATATTCTCGGTCGCGTGGTAAGTGATGGAAAACAAAGGACAGAATGGTTAGTACATACCTTGAAGGAAGGTAGTCGGATTCGGGGATTCGTCTCGGGAGGATTTCTGGAGGTGATACGTTCATCGTATTGGGTCTTTATTTGAGAAGGAGTTAATTTATGGACTCTAATTACTGGGTACTGTTTTAGGAGATTTTTTTTAGTAGTGACGGTTACAAGTTTAAAGGAGAACATAGTTGTGTATAATCCTTGTAGATCCTATTAAAGGTCTTTTTACACTAAAATCAACTCGATTAAAGACCCAGAGTTAAAGAAGTAGATGTTTTAGTCTTACTATGGGATTATAGAGTATCCTGACAAGACTGAATTTGTGTAAATTCACGTATAGAGAATCTTGTCACGAAATCATGTGTCCTCGATATACACAAACACTGATATTAATTTATGGATGGTTCAAACGTCATCTAAGTCGACACGATATTTGTGGACTTCACAGTATCAGACCAAGATCTTCTATATTGGTTTCATGTTATTACTTATAATAAAATATCAAGTTTTAAAATATTTATTACTTATAGTCTAGAGTGACTGGACCTCCTATTTATATAAGAAGTACTATAGGGGGATTTTTTTTTCTGTCTTTTTCACGTAAATACATCTCGAAAAACGAGTCGTCGTAGTCTACCGGTCGTGAACGAAAAAGAGTCCAAAATACCCATGTACAAGTTTTGATTTTACATGTGTAGGAACTTTGTTCACTAAATTTCGAAAGTATTATCAGTTGTCTAATAATCAGTCTGACCGATATTTGTCATGTTTAAAGAGGAAACTTTTAAAGGAACGAAGAATTCTCAAGCCCGTCTGCACTTTTTGGGTCGAGACAGGTTAAGACCGTCATCTAATACCACTAATTGAAGTGACCGAGACCTCGATCCTGACAGATCTAAACTTAGAACTTATTGACATAGTGAAATCCGTCCAATAAATTAAAGACACAGAAGTAAAGAAGTGATATTTTGTCCCTATTATCATGGATCGAGTATCCCCCACTTTTCTTGTATCGTAATACGAACTGTATATCCTTTACCACTAATATTTCATTACACTGATATTATTGGTTATCCAACGAATCCACTTGTAATTTCCTTATACAGTATGGAGTAGATAAAAAGTCGGACTATGTCCATATATTATGTAACTTTTAGTCAAACAACAGTCTTCTACCGAATCTCCTGACTTCATGAAAAGAGATTCTGACGATATAGCAACTTTAAGTCTCTTTTAGTTGGAAGTCAACCTGGCGAAAGGTGGTTTATTTTGGGGTTTCCAGTTTTCACCTAAACTAAGAATTTGTACAGTGAATAGTTTATGTGTACGTCCGTCGAGGAGGTCTTTTGTCCTAAATTACACTCTTTTTTATGAACCAATGAGATTTATACGGTGATATCCACTTGTCATGTAGACTTACATGGGTGGTGTGATTTTCTTTATCTGTTTCCCAGTAGGACTCATTTTCTCGGTTCTTATACGTATGTATTCGTGTCAGTATGTGTATGTACATGTTTAAGAAGTTTCTAGTAAGAACGAGATCTATAAAACAGAAGTAATTTAAGAATTTTTATAGATAAAAGAAGTAGTATTTATCGTCGTTCTTCGTATATTGTTCTTTTCTGCGACTGGTCATTCAGTTTAGTAAGTCTGGAGTATGGAGGAATTAGGTGGGTTAAGGAGGTCTTCACAAAGTCATCCGTATATAGTAAAATGTCTTTTTCAAATTTTTTTTTTTCGTGTAAAGTGCTACGTTCCGTGAGGATTGTTGATAATTGCCACACACATATATATGTGTATATATATGAAATTTCAGTCTATTTTGGTTCAAGTTTTGACTAGAGACGGTCAGTGTTTCCTGGTATATAATGTACTTAGGAAAATACACTTTATAGGTCTTGTCTGTTTAGGTAATTCTGTCTTTCGTCTGACTACCGATGGATACTGACCATCGTCCCTTCCCCTACGACCCCCCTATTACCCTTACTGGTGATTATCCATTTTCACAATCAACGAGTCAGCACAGACTAAGAGATACTGAGGGATCCGACACCGGAGAGTCCGAGGAGACAGGTACCTTGAGAGGTCCGTTCTTATGACCTCACCCAAAGGTAAGGGAGGAGGTCCCCTAGAAGGGTTGGGTCCTTAGCTTGGGTCCAGAGGACGTAGTGACCGTCTAGGAGATGACAGACTCGGTGATCACTTCACTTTCAACAAGTCAGTACAGGCTGAGAAACCTGGGGTACCTGACATGTCAGGTACCTTAAGAGGTCCGGTCTTATGACCTTACCCATCGGAAAGGGAAGAGGTCCCCTAGAAAGATTGGGTCCCTAGCTTGGGTCCAGAGGGTGTGACATCCACATAAGAAATTGTCGACTCGGTGATCCCTTCCGGTGATTACCCATGTCCCAAAGAAAAAGATTTTAACTAACGCTATTAAATACGTTGAAGTACTGATATGACTTTCGGTGGTAAAAGTGAAATTTGTGACTTAACATGTACAATCCACTTCACATGTTTACACATTCAATATAGATTCATTTCGACAATATTTATTAGTTTAGAGACGGTAAATGGTTCATATACTAAAATCGATCCAGTAAAAGGGAAACTTAGAGTTAAAGGAGTATATATCTTGTTTCTATGTGTAAGGAGTCTCCCTGTTTCATAATATAATTTAAAATTTATATTAACGAATCATGTCGTATACCGGTAATCTTGAGTTACTTATCATTACAAGTATCTAGTTTATCTAAAGAAGTCCTTTTCTTTAATAAAGTATCGTCAGAACATTTTATTGTTAGTGCCCTTTTAGATTTCATTAATATGTTTACCATACCTGTTGTATGTGTCAAGGAATGATTATTCTTATCTATAAAGGTTATGACTTTAGAGTGGTTTAGTTTTGAGTGACTTCTGGATAGTCTCTTGACTTGTAAAATTGTTACATCACTGGAGTGTCTTTATCTTCAGACAGAAAGACTTTTTATAGTTCTGTAGAACTTTTGGATCGTTCGAGACTATGTTCTTGACTATTGAAAGTTTTACTCGACGGTCTTGCCTCACCCTGGGAAAGGTTTGGTTTTGAAATCGGGACAACACGAGTATGGTGTTCTTAGTAGAAAAATTTTTTTGTGAGAGGCTGTATTTAGTGTCGTCCTAGGAGATACAGGGTGGAGGGTCTTATAACCTTTATTTTCTTTTTGCTTTGTTTACCCTGGATTAATTCTAATTTTCGAAGACGTGTTGTTTCCTTTGATGTTTTCAACTTTTCTGTCGTAAGTCTTACCCTCTTTTATTATCGTTTACTTCGTACTGTTGATTATAGTTTTTATATGTTCGTTGAGGACGTCGAGTTAAGGTCTTTTTATTTGCTGGGTTAGTTTTATACCCGGTTTCTTGATTTATCTGTAAAGAGGTTTCTTCTGTATGTCTACCGATTGTCTGTGTACTTTTCTACGAGTTGTAGTGAGTAATAGTCTCTTTACGTTTAGTTTTGCTGTTACTCCATGGTAAAGTGCGGTCAGTCTTACCGACGATAGGTTTTCAGATGTTCGTTATTTACGACCTCTCCCACACCTCTTTTCCCTTGGGAGAATGTGACAACCATCCTTACGTTTAATCATGTCGGTGATACCTCTTGTCACACTTCTAAGGAAGTTTTTGACCTTTATCTTGACGGTATACTGGGTCGTTAGGGTGACGACCCGTATGTGTGGTTCCTTTGGTCTTAACTTTCTCTGTGCACATGGGGTTACAAGTAGCGTCGTGACAAAGATTATCGGTCCTATACCTTCGTTGGATCTACAGGGAGTCGTCTACTTACCTATTCTTTCGACACCATGTATAGGTGTTACCTCATAATGAGCCGGTAATTTTTCTTATGTAAACTTAGTCAAGATTACTCCACCTACTTTGACCTCGGTTAATGTGTGTCACTCCATTCGGTCTTTCTTTTTATGGTTATGTCATATGATTGCGTATATATACCTTAAATCTTTCTACCATTGTTATTGGGACATACGCTCTATCGTTTTCTCTTTGTCTACATATCTTGTCAGAAAACCTGAGACACCCTCTCCCTCTCCCACCCTACTAAACCCTCTTACCGTAACTTTGTACATATTATAGTATGTTCTTTACTTAACGGTCAGGTCCAAGTTACGTCCTATGTCTTACGAACCCCGACCACGTGACCCTACTGGGTCACCCTACCATACCCCTCCCTCCACCCTCCCCCCAAGTCCTACCCTTTGAGCACATGTGGGCACCGCCTAAGTACAACTACATACCGTTTTGGTTATGTTATAACATTTCAATTTTTTTTACTTTTATTAATTTTATGTTATTGTATTTTTATTTATTTATTTATTTTTTATAACTTGACATTGACTGAGTGGTGACAGTGAGACCGGTAGTGGGAGGAGACTTAAGTTTCCGACAAAAGGACTCGATACAGGAGCGGAACGTTGTGTCATAGAGCTTCTTCGTCCTTGGTAACATCTCCCGGGAGGTACTAAGACATGGTTTCTCTATGTGTGTTTGTGTTACGGGGATATATCAGTCTCTTTTTCGATGTTTATAAATTTTACATGAAGTCTTAGTTTTTATACGCTCCTTCATTACTAGTCCTTTTGTTTTAAAATCGGGTATGAATATATCCGTTCAGGTGGAGATTCGGAGAAGACAACGACGACGATTCAGTGAAATCAGCACAGACTGAGACACGTTGTGGTGTCTGCCGTCGGGTTGTGCGAGGGGGCAGGGACCCTAAGAGGTCCGTTCTTGTGACCTCACCCAGCGCTAAAGGAAGGGGTTACACACTTTTCACTTCAGCGAGTCAGCACAGACTGAGAAACACTGGGGCACCTGACATCGGAGGATCCGAGAAGACAGGTACCCTAAAAAGTCCGTTCTCATGACCTCACCCCACGGTAACGGAAGAGACTGTGGAGAATACATTCCTGTCGAATTTTTTAAGGGAGAGATTAAAAATTTTCGAGATTCTACTTTTAAGTACAAAAGATCCTTTCCGAAATAAACCATTAAACGTTTTATCGATTTTAAATAGGTGTAATGTAAATTTTTTTATTTTTTCATTTATCGAAACACTCATTTTGAAACTTGATGAATGTCCATTTCGACCTATTCGTCAAAGTAGGGGAAGAAGTTGAAGTATTTTACATTACCAAAGAAGGTTCGGGGACCCGTAAACAGGTAAGAGACCTCGTTTCGATTTAACCGTAAGGAATAAGTATGTTACGTAGACCGCCACTGATGCAGATTTCCTTGAATTCAAACGTCTTAATCTTCCCCTATTTTTCTATTTTATACTATGATTGAACAAGGATTTAAAGATTTATGATCAAGTTTACGGAGATACAACTGTGAAATTTTTATAATCAGGTATATAAATAACGTATCGTTATTTCAGTTTTAGTGAGTAAAAGAGATTGGAAGGTGTGAATTTCAAGTGAATGGCTCTAGATATCTTCAATAGTATCGAGACCGTCGTGGAAAATGGACCTGGTCCCATTTTTGGCTGAAATCCCGGACGGTACAACACGGACAAATATTTCGCTCTACTTAGGGATTCTTATCCCTCCTTTTTTGTCTTGAGAAAAAAATGACGACGAACTCATCAGTCAGAAACATCAATTTGTCTTAATTGTATAGAAGGATTTTTGTTAGTTTAACTTTCTCGAAACGAAAGGAGTGATGACTGTAATCCGGATAGGTAACAAAAATTAACTTCATATCGACTAAATGTTACAACATAATTAAGGACGACATTTCACTCCTTACACATATATATATGTGTAAGAAAGAAAAAAGGATAAGAAAAGGTAATGCCAAACCGGATAAGTAATAACTATCTAAGTCACGGTATGTGTACCGTCAGTCGAACTACCGTAAGATAGAAGATCGTACAAAAGTTGACGAGGTATAAGAGGATCTGACACTCTTATGCTCAGAAGGTATTCAAACGGTTCTTAAATTCATATGTAGTAAAGGTAAGAGATACAGGGAAGTCCATCTCTAACATTCTCTTTAGATTTGATAATTCTATAAAGGTTCAAGGTGGCATTAAGACGGGCCTTAATAAAGGTTACAGATTTCTCTCTACATGTAATAGAAGTTTCAATCAATTCTGGATGGACCCGTAGGGTATAGGGGCTGGAACAGAGACTCTACTTACAACTCCTACTTTTACAAGTAATCTGTATTGTAACGGTCGACAGACACTCATCACGTAACCTCCCGGTACGGGTATTACGTATGACACGACTTCGGACCCACCCTCTTCCCCAAGAAGGGACGACATTCGGTATCAGTATATTTGGAGAAAGGGAGATTGAAAGAACTTGTAGAAGAAGGCAACGAAGTACAGGTAGAGACTGTATCGAAAGTTCTTTTGTTTCGTCATTCGTTATTCGAAGTATTGGTTTCGTTTTCCAGGTTCCATAGGGTGTTTACAGATCTTGTGAGTCTACAAAGAGATCCTTTAGGTATACTTATGTCCCCTTCTTTACAGACATAAAAGTTTCCTACATGATCTTTTTTTTTTTCCTACATGATCCACAAGGTAAACCTTCCCGTTTTACTTGTTCATTGAAGACAATAACTACCTGTAGAGTCGTGACAGAAATCATGTCCGTTGAAAACAGTAGTTTTGTCAGTAAGTTAAAGGATACAATGATAATAGGTTCTTTAGTACGGACAATTATAGAGACCAACGAAGGTACTCTACGAAAGGATCAAGAAACTCTTTAGAAAAGTTCAAAATCTCTAATTTCAGGTGGGGTCGAATTCGAATTTGTTTCAGTGGGTGTGTCGTCAAGAGTCCATCCCTGTTAAAACGGGGAAGGGAGGAACACCGTGTAAACCGTTACAGACCTCTGTAAAAACCAAGAGTATTGAACCTCTTCTTACGACGACCGTAGACCACTCGTCTCCGGTCCCTACGACGGTTCGTAGGATATTACGTATCCTGTCGAGGGATGTTGTTTCATAATAGGTAGGGTTTTGAAGTCATCACAGTTTCCTCCTTGAGATTTGGTCCTATTCTGAATTCAATGTCGAAATTTTTATTCACGTTACATCCATTCATGTTCTTCTCCTGTTATTATTTTGAAAATCATATGTTTGGATAAAGACCCTACATCGGGGGTCTTTAAAAGACCATTGAAGAAGGAAAGGATGACCCGTATCGTAAGGTCCGTCCTTGTCCACAGTGAACCCATTGACCAAAATTCAGTTGATCACCTTGTTGTACGGAATTTCCATCTCTATTGTTGTACTTCGGTGACGTTTTGTCAGTTAAGAGTAAAATATGTGTAGAGAGGACGAAGTAAAAGTTCACAAAAGATGAATTTGGACACTGGGGATCGGAGGAATAACTTCAAAAGAAACATGTAATCTTTTGATTCTCGTCAAACATATTTAAGTATCGACAGAAAAATTGTATTTAAATAAATAAAATTAACCTCCAATTAATGAAATGGTATAACATAACCAAAACGGTATGTAGTTGTACTTAGGTGGTGTCCATATCGACAAATATCGTGTATAGTGTAATTCATCCTTTCTAACACCATCTGATCAAATGTTTATTAACGACGGAGAGGAACCTCTTCCTAATATAAAAGAGTGGGGTGACTGAAATCCGAATTAATACATTACATAAAACCGGTCATCTTACACTCGTATACGAAATTTTCAGTCGTGTACCAAACAGTTCTAAAGTAAAAGGTGGACGGACACTAGTACCGTCGCATACAGACCTATCTCGGGAACAGTTGGACCCGGGGAAACAACTGGATGATACTTGTACGATTTACTCTTTCTTTACTTGAGAAAGAATTCAAACGACTCTCAGACCAACAATCCCGTCGTGTCGGATCAAATTACCAAGAGTTTCACCTGGTTGTCGTAATCATAGTGGACCTTGAATAATGTTCAAGTTTCAGAACCTGCGGTGGTGTTTGAAGGATTTAGTTTGAAACCCCTGTCTTGAGTAGTTAGACTTAAAATTGTTCAAGAGGTACATTAAGACCCCATACAATTTCAAACTCTTGCTTGCCTGATGGGATTAGACTATAACCGTCTCCGAGTCAATCGTTTGATCAAAAGTTTAATCATATTTAAATATAGTCTTAAAACAACATGAATAATAAAGATTATTCAACCGATAATGGATCCTAAAGTTTTGCATACGTATCTGTATGACTTTAAAGTATGAAGTAGTGTACGAAAATGTTAAGTTTTATTCAGTAGAATCCGGTCATGGTCTATATTGAAACAAGAGAATGATCGTAGGACCATTAAGAGTTAAATTATGATATTTTTCCGTAGTTCTCGGTATCTAAAATCAATTAACTTGTTTAATAATATAAGAATGAAAAGACGGTCGAGAAGTTACTTCTGACAATGACTTGACAAAAGTAAAGGTTGAAGGACTTATACTCGTAATATTATAGAAGGTGGACTAAGGTTCGCTTGGACTTTCTCCCCTTCTCTGTCATTCTTGTGTAGATCAGAACTCAGATAGTCGTCTAGACCGAAAACGATTCGTTTTTATGAAGAGGACTTTACCTCAAGTCATAGATGAATAATTTCGTCGACTATTATTTGTGACGGTCAGGTCGAGTTACCTCCGTCGTGTTCGACTTTTTCGAAATGTGAAATGTATATTAGTGTTCAAACATTAATTTTGGATTGTATTTGTAATTAATCAAAACAATTAGTGTATAATTACTGATTTTGGTGTTAGAGTCTTTTTGTTTAATGACTAAGAAATTTCTTCTTTGATTGGACTGTAAACAGAGGGTTTATCATGACAGAGGGTCGTATGAGGTATATTAGTCTAAAAACTTCAAGATAATTTTCTTTTACTTCTAAGTTCGAGTTGACTTGACCAAGGAAAGGACAAAATGTTATCAAGTAAAAGATTAAACAAAAATGGTGTCACAAAAACTGTTACGATGGTTAGGGATATTATATTTTAGACATCCCTTTTACAGGTCTTCGTCCCAAGGGGTTGGAGACCCTAGATTGCGGATTACTAGACTCCACCTCGACTACATTATTATTTTTATTTCACGTGTTATGTACATTGTACGAACTTGGTAGGGTTTTGGTAAGGGGAGGGCCAGGTGCCTTTTTGACAGAAGGTGCTTTAGTCAGGGATCACTGTTTTTCCACTCCCTGGTGACAGGACTTTCCAGAAAGGTAGTGAGAATTGTCCAATAATGACACCAGTTAAATTCCTCAAAACGGTCTTATCAAGACACGAAATTCTGTGTTTATTCACCTTTGAACCTCCAACATTAGAATCTTAATCAGTATGTGGTTATTCCAAGTTAAACTTTTATTGTGAAGTTAAAAAATTCTTTTCTTTTTTTTTTTCTTTTTCTTTGTGATACGTCGAAGAAGTTTCGTTATGTCAAAAGGGGACTTGTTGTACCCAAACTTGAAGTCCCTAGGTGAGTACATCTAAAAAAAGTTATCATGATGTTTATGACTCCAACCAACTTAGACTCCTACACCTTGACACCTATGTTTCCTTAACCCTTATGACTCCCGTCTGATGTTTAATATAGACCTAAAAGTTGGCGAACCTCCTAGTCACTGGGATTGGAAGTATAACAAGTTCCCAGTTGACATAAAAATCGTTAAATAACACAAGATGTTTCATAATTAGAGTAAGATCTAATAATTGATATGGATCCGAGTGGTGGTTCCAGGTTCCTCAACTTATGCTTTGTAATTTCCGATGTGACTACCGTCTTGAAATTCTGGATTAAACTAGTTGAATCAATTATTCCTCTCTCTTCGTTAATAGATAAAGTTTCCAACCGTTTAAAAGAGACATTTCTCGGTCTATTATTTATAAAATTTCTTACATCCGGTGTGTCTGAGACAACGTTGATAAATTTATACAGTGTTTTGGAATACCAGTGACTTTTAACTTATATTAAAAGTACACAGTGTTGTATAACAAGAAAATTACAAAGGGACGGTGAATTTTTATCTTTTGGTAAGAACCAAGTACCTGGTATGTTTTTGTCCACCGTCTAACCTAAACTGAGTGTACAGTGCCAAACGATTGTGAACTGGATAAGTAGATAGTAGGTAGAATTGTGTAATTTGAATTCACCTTAAATAAAGGTGAATGTTAAGACCATGAGAGTTTCAATAGATTCTGTCTCAGAAACGTTTCAACTTCAGGGACTACTTGTAGTCTGAGATATTCTAGGGAGTGGTTAAGAGATGGATAAACGAAGGAGGAAACCTGAATTTAGTACATAACTCATCCGATTTTTCATGGTATATTTGTATATTTTCACAAAAAGTATTGGTACCAAACTTTTGTAGAGAATAAAATTTTCTTAAACGTTTTAACAAGAGGATCTAGACAGTCCTAAGTTTTTATAGGACAATAAAGTAATGGAAAAGACGACAGGTTGGTTTGTAGTTTAAGATGTAATGCTATCTAAAGACCTAGGTCCCGAAACTCGTGGAATATCCCCTTCTCGTAGAAACTACCTAAAAGACCTCTGATTTTGTTTTTATTAGTACGATGTTGAGTGGTAGGAATTCAGAAGGAAGATACTTCTTCCTTCTTTTTTCCAAGAAAAGGAAAAATATTTTGAGACATGTATATCCGGAAAGGAATAATTTTCTTTATTTTTGGTGTTATTCAAAATGACACATAAAATTTTTAGTCCTCAGATTTATTCATTGTACGTCTTTAGATTTTCTAATATCTACTGTCTTCCCTTTATAAAAGATTTCGTAGGTTATTGAGTCCTGTATATATTTGGTTACGTTGTGTCTGTTCTTAATTTCTAAGTCAGTCCCGATAAGTTGTTCAGAGTAGAACTATATGTGTGTCTCCACGTTCACAAAGACATGGGATTTCAGTGGACCTGTTTAGACTTTTGATGAAGTAAGACTTGTTTTAGACAATGTTAAAGGTTTCTGAATCGAAAAAGAAGACGAAAGGATCTTACAGTACCATAAGGTATGACAAAGGTTTAATGGTCGTGAACTCCCGTATGTGTTTCTAACAAGATCATTATAAACGGGATAAATCAATCAGAGTTTGACTTCCAGACGAACTAAAATCTGGATATGTCTAACCATTTTAAGGAGAACGAAGAGATTGATCCTAATGACGGATAAAAGAAACTCACTTTGTCCTTATTTGTAATAAGAGAAATTACTGTTTTTCTTTGGAATCGTTGTCTTCTAACTGACGTTTGGTTTATAGGTGGTCCAAAGATTATAATGAAATTGAACTTTTGTTGTCGAAGACTTTAAAGACTTCACAAGTCTCATTCGAAACCTTTTTTTAATGTTGAGGTATTCTTATTTTTAAGTCTCTTGTAATTCGTGTGTAAAATGTAAAAGTCTAGTTCTGAAGGTGTTTCCTTTTGTAGTCGAGGAGGGGGTGGGATATATTGATTTTACCTGGTAGACTGGAAATGATCAAATTGAATATTATAACGTTCGGTTCTAATACTTTTAATAAAAGGGATCTTCTAGAGTTTGGAAACAAAGCAGACAAGGAACTAACATGGGGAGACCATATAAAAGTTGTAACGTCGTCCGTGGGGTGAGAAGTCAGGATTAACTTTTCTAAATCTTGTTTCTCGAAATATATTTACGTCATCGATTCTTCAGAATTCAGATTACTGATATAGTGGTGGATCACCATTTCATCAAGTCAAGATTTTTACTCCGTTTAAAAAGTAGGGTTGTAAAGTAGGGTTGTAATACGAAGAAAAAGAATTTCATGGACGATGTCTGTGGAAGACATAAAGTGAGGAGGACACCCCTTTTTTTAGAATTCTACCAGGTATACCAGGGGTGGAGGACCACAAGTGTACGAACATGCTAAGGGGAGATTCGGACGTAGATTACTTATCTGTCCTACATATAGTAATATATGTACTACATATCATAAGAACGGAACTCTTGGGGTAATTCTCATACTTTTCCGTTTTTCTGTCCAGTGACTTTCTACTTGAGGGGTCCAGCCATCCACGGGTTATACGATGACCTCTACTCGCCTCTTTATTGACGTCTTTCTTACTTCTCTGTCTGGTTTCGTTTTTGTTGTGGATCACCACCTATACTGACCACTATCTTCGTTTCAGGTTACGACATTTCTCGTTATAACGTATCCTTGGACCTTACAATCCAGGTACTTAGTTCCGTTTAACCTTCGCCAGTTTGTGTCCTCTACCATACTTACTTGCAACTGTAAAATCCTTAGTCGTTTGATTTTACCTTACTCACTTAAATTGAGTCTACTGATAATATAGATGATGACACTCGTTCTTAGGGAATCTTCTTTACCTCATCGGTAGTATCAGTTGTTTTCTTAGGCTTTACGTCATGAACCTACGTTAGAGTTTTTGCTGTCTTACTTGAGACAAGTAAAGTTTCCGTACAGTAAGTTATAGTGCCATTAGGTTCGGATGCGGGGTTGGTCATTGTGACTTCTTCGACTTCAACTTGCCAAGATACTTCTGGATGTTCTGGAAAATCTTGATTGTGGGGGTTTTCTACGGGAAAAGTAATATCCCCTGACTTTACGTTTTCATCCTTCAGTTCTTTGTGGACCTCATTGTCCGTTTAAACCGGAACCTCATACCTTACTTTGTCCCGTTTCCGATTATCTGAAAACGGTTCTCTTGCGTGACCAGTATCGTTTGTGGGAGAAGGTTGTTGTGTTCTCTTCTGAGATGTGTACCTGTAGTGGTCTACCGGTTGTGGTTTTAGTCTAACCAATATAAGAAACGTCGGTTTCTACCTCTTTGAGATGTGCCAGTCGTTTTTGTTCTGGTCCTCGACTGACA
Source organism: Capra ibex (assembly GCA_006410555.1). NCBI lineage: Eukaryota > Metazoa > Chordata > Mammalia > Artiodactyla > Bovidae > Capra > Capra ibex. The sequence goes on from SJYO01054402.1 coordinate 128,722, forward strand.
CCGAATCTAGTATTTGAGGATTAACGGTTTAAGTCTGAATTTAACTTCTTTCACCCCTTTTGGTGATCTGGTGAGTCCATACTGGATTTAGTTTAGGGAATGTTAATATGTCACTTTCACTCTTTATCTAAATTCCCTTATCTGGACTATCTGTGTCACGGACTCCTTGATACCTGTCTCCACACACTGTAACATATCCTCTGTCTCTATTTGTGTTAGGGGTTCTTTTTCTTTACGTTTTTTTCGTTTTACCGACAGACTCCTCCGGAAGGTTTATCGACACTTTTCTTCTCTCCGCTTTTCGTTTCCTCTTTTCCTTTCTATATGGGTAAACTTACGTCTTAGGGTTTCTTATCGTTCTTCTCTATTCTTTCGGAAGGAGTCACTAGTCACGTTTCTTTGTCTCCTTTTGTTATCTTACCCTTTCTGATCTTTAGAGAAGTTCTTTTAGTCTTTATGGTTCCCTTGTAAAGTACGTTTCTACCCGAGTTATTTCCTGTATTTACCATATCTGGATTGTCTTCGTCTTCTATAATTCTTCTCCACCGTTCTTATGTGTCTTCTTGAGATGTTTTTTCTAGAAGTGCTGGTTCTATTAGTGCTACCACACTAGTGAGTGGATCTCGGTCTGTAGGACCTTGCACTTCAGTTCACTCGGAATCCTTCGTTGTGATGTTTGTTTCGATCACCTCCATTAACTTAAGGTCAACTCGATAAACTTTAGGATTTTCTACTACGAGACGTTCACGACGTAAGTTATGTGGTCGTTTAAACCTTTTGAGTCGTCACCGGTGTCCTGTGCTTTTCCAGTCAAAAGTAAAGTTAGGGTTTTTTCCCGTTACGGTTTTTTACAAGTTTGATGGTGTCTTAACGCAAGTAGAGTGTATGATCGTTTCATTACGAATTTTAAGAGATTCGGTCCGAAGTTGTTATACATTTGACACTTGAAGGTTTCCAAGTTGAACCTAAATCTTTTCCGTCTCCTTGGTCTCTAGTTTAACGGTTGTAGACGACCTAGTGTCTTTTCCGTTCTCTTAAGGTCCTTTTGTAGATGAAGACGAAATAACTAATGTGTTTTCGGAAACTGACACATCTGGTGTTGTTTGACCTTTTAAGAATTTCTCTACTCTTATGGTCTGGTGGGCTGGACGGAGGACTCTTCAGACATACGTCCAGTCCTTCGTTGTCAATCTTGACCTGTACCTTGTTGTCTGACCAAGGTTTATCCTTTCCCTCATGCAGTTCCGACATATAACAGTGGGACGAATAAATTGAAGATACGTCTCATGTAGTACTCTTTGTGACCCGACCTACTTCGTGTTCGACTTTACTTCTGACGGTCCTCTTTATAGTTATTGGAGTCTATACGTCTACTGTGGTGGGAATACCGTCTTTGACTTCTTCTTGATTTCTCAGAGAACTACTTTCACTTTCTCTTCTCACTTTTTCGACCGAATTTTGTGTTGTTTTGATTATAGTACCGTAGACCAGGGTAGTGAAGTACCGTTTATGTACCCCTTTGTCACCGACTGAAATAAAACCCCCCCCCCGAGGTTTTAGTGATGTCTACCACTGACGCCAGAACTTTAATTTTCTACGAATGAGGAACCTTCCTTTCAATACCGGTTGAATCTGTCGTATAATTTTTCGTCTCTGTAATGAAACGGTTGTTTACAGTTTGATACCAAAAACGTTATCAGTACATACCGACACTCTCAACCTGATATTTCTTTCGACTCACGGCTTCTTGACTACACAAACTTGACACTACAACACCTTCTGAGAACTCTCAGGGAACCTGACGTTCCTCTAGGTTGGTCAGGTAGGATTTCCTTTAGTCAGCACTTATAAGTAACCTTCCTGGTTACGACTTCGACTTTGAGGTTATGAAACCGGTGGACTACGTTTCTCGACTGAGTAAACTTCTGGGACTACGACCTTTTCTAACTTCCATCCCCCTCTTCCCCTACTGTCTCCTACTTTACCAACCTACCGTAGTAGTTGAGGTACCTATCCTCAAACCCATTTAAGACCATCGACTACTACCTGTCGCTCCGGACCATACGACGCCAGGTACCCCAACGTTTCTCGACCTGTACTGACTCACTGACTTAACTTGACTTGACCATAGTAATGTATCGTATCGTTACATCACGGACAGAACGACTAGAGAGAGAGAAAACAACTGATATTCCTTAGTCGGTACAAGTGGTTGCGGTACGTCGTTCCTCGACTCCCAATAGAGACCAACAGTTGTTTTTCGACTTCAAGAATCAGGATCTCGACGTACCTTAACTTATGGTGGTTCTTGGTGGACCTAAAAAGGGGTCAGTTTCGAGGTCTATTGAGTTACAACTAGTTTTGGGAGTAATGTAAGAACACTGTAGGATTCGTCTTCTGGGTCGATTCGACACGGGTCTAAGGATTGGGTGTATTTGATACTCTATTCTTACAACAAAATTCGAGGATTCAAACACCTTTATAACAATACATCGTCTTTTATTGATTATGTGGAACGGAAGGATGATGAAATTCAAAGACATTCGGAGTCCCAAAAAAAAAAAAATTAACCTCCTATTAACGAAATGTTACAACACCACCAGAGACGGCATATGGTTACACTTAGTTAGTATTAATATATATAATATATATACACACACATATATATAGGGGAGGGAGAACTTGGAGGAAGGGAAGGGGGTAAGGTGGGGAGATGCAGCAGTGTCTCGTGGTCTAACCCGAGGGACACAATATGTCGTCGAAGGACGATCAATAGATAAAATACGTAACCATCACATACATACAGTTACGATTAAAGAGTTAAGCAGATGAAAGAGGAAGGGGGTGATACAGGTGGTCAGACAAGGGATTTTGATTCGGAGTTCAAGAATCCTACTTATTAGTCACTTCGTACTTCGTTTAAGATGGGACTATGTTTACCAACGGTGGGGGGTGTGGGGATTATGTCAGTAGAGAACCATAGGTACCCCCTAACCCAGGTCCTGGCGTCCGTCCATGGTCTAAGTTCTAAGAGTTCAGGGAGTACCAGTCGGAAAATATAGGTATCCGAGACGTAGACCTAATCCTCACGACTGACATTCAAACAAACAAATTTTTTTTTTTTTTTTTGGAGAAATAGGTTTTTTTCTTTTTTGGTTCGTAATTTGTAAGTTCTTTGTCTTGACGTTCTGTTGTTTTTCCAATGTAGACTGATCGTGGTTTGGATAGACTTAAGGTCTGTCTTCTTAGTCCTTCTTTATATTTTACTGTCGATGAAATACTAGAGTTTCAAAGACTGATTTAGAAAAGTTGTGTCGACGAAGGATTCTCCGGTGTGTTACATATGAAGATCACTCATGGTTTCCGTCTGTGAGTTTTCGCGGATTTTGAGGGGAAATCGGACTCTCTAAGAAAAGATCATCGACCTACATACGCAGTTCATTGGTGATACTTGGAGTCAATGGTAGATGTTTAGTTACATGACTAAATCTTGATCAACAGTGGTGGGAGGGGGCGGGGGCGGGTTTCACACCAGTACCGGATGGACATGTCTTATAAACCCATATGAACGAATTTTTCATCTAAGGACCGGGATCAGACTGGAAGTTAAAATTTTCCTCCGGGGTTTTACACGGAAAGATTTGTTGGTGGCATTCATTAAACATATATTCAAACTCTTAGTACCCTAATCTATCAAGATTTCAAAGAAGATCGTTGATTTTTTGACTAAGACCCCAGTCTGAGCTCTAAACAGTCCTCCCCTTTTAAGGGGGGGTGGGGAGAACTCAAGAAGACCGACCTGATTTTTAACTGTGTTCTGTATAATTGTCCTCTTTTCCTTATTTCTTACTAAGACTGAACCTAGTTTGTGGGTTTCAGACCCACAAAGTGTTACGTTGTAGAGAAAACCATTTTGCAGAGAAGAGGGTAATTTTTTATGTACACACACATGTACTTCAACCGGGGGAGTAAAGTCGTCCAAGGTGTAAGAGTCTAAGTTTGTTGTCGTCTACCTTAACTAACTTGGACACCTACGTCTCGGTTACCTATACCTCTCCCGGCTGACATGTATGATGTGGTAAAATATATTCCCTGAACTCGTAACTCGCAAAACCACAAACGTATCCAGGACCGTGGTTAGGAGACGTTTACAACTCTCTAATGACATATCTTTATCAGATTTAGTGTTCGGACGGTCCAGGGAAGGTTAAAGGTTACTACGTGTCTGTTCTACTAGGATATCGACTGTACGGGGAAGGGAAACAATGGATAGAACTCAACTTGAGAACATCAGTTACACCTGTAGGAGTAACGGTCAGTCTCGTAACAAGGACAAGAAGAACCTTGGTGAAGCTTTGTTGAGTTGACGTCAGAAGTTGAGAAGAAGTAGGTGTTGTTTGTGTAGAAATATCTCTTAAAGTATGTTATGTCGATTTCCTTTTTTTTTTAGTTCTGAGGTCAAGTTCTCAAAAAGTACTGTTACACTTTTATCGATATTAGGTCATATGTTTAAATTGTCCGTGGTTGTCTCAAAATCTTCTCGATAAATACCATCTGGGGGGTTAAACTTCTAACCGTTGTTTAGTAGACTTTCGTGTGGGTTTGTAAATATTTCGGAAGTGTATGGAACTGTTTGTCGACGTGAACTGACTTTAACGAAACTCATGTGACTTAGTATTACTGGTAATGAACTTATCGTCTCATCTTAGACTTTTTTTTTTTTTTTTTTGCGTGTCTTGTTCATTACAACCTATAGAATGTTGAGACTTTATAAACTTCGACGATTAGTCTTTAGTTTTAAATTTCATAAACGAAATTTTTTTTAAAAATTCATTGAAAGTCTAAGGTGTACACTATAGTATGTCATAAACAGAAAGAGACAAACTGAGTGAAGTGAATCGTATATACAGTTAATTTAGAGTTATCTCGACCCTTTTTTCGTTCAAAATTTTAGATTTATGTCTATTTACTTTGGACATACGGTAATTTTCTAAAAGACCTGTCACTGGAAATAAATGAAAATAAAAAATTATTCACTTTTCTTAGACTTTTTATTTATATATATATATATATTATATATATTGACTTAGTGGGGTGACGTGTGGACTTTGATCGTGTTATGTCATTTGGTTGGTACAGGTATTTTTTTATAAAAGGTTTCACCAATACGTTAAATATGAGTATGATCGTCATATGATCTCTCAAATTCAATGAGCTCTATGAACTGTGTTAAAAGTTAGGAAAATAAGAAAAAATTTGACAAAACTTCAACAAAAACATTAAAAAACAAGGAAAGAAGACAAGAGAAGGGAATACTCGGTTACTGAAGGAGATTAGAATTGTAAACCTAAGAAAAGAGATAATACACTCACATAAATAATATCTAAAGACCAAACACCAATCGTAATTTAAATATATACCGTTAAATAGATGTATATGCACTACTAAAATTTGACGACTAGAGAATTAAGGTCTACGTAGAATAGGTGACGTAAAAATGGGAAGAGGGGATTGATGACAAAATTGTAGTATAAAATGTAGATAAAACACATAGGGAAGTGACTAATACCTATATCTATAAAGTGATGAAACAGAAAATTGGAAGAATGGTAGAAACATACACCAACTAAAGGTTTTTCTACACCAAATATGTGTGCGTGTGTGTGTTGTCTTGTAATGAGTCTGTTTTTTTTTACTTTATTACCGTAAACGTCGTCATACTTACCTGGATCTCTATTAGCACGATTCCCTCCATTCTGTGAATGAAAATTTCCAGTTCTAATTTTGGTGATGATTCCATTGTGAGACTCGGAGTTATTGTAAGGACTATTATATGGTGTGTTCAGGACTAAATATTTAAACGTTTTCTACCCTTGAAAATGTTTGACTCACTTATATTGTCTTTCGGATTGTCTTCAGTTTTCTGTATCGAATCGAAGATTTTTACCTCTTTTGTCCTGTTTATGTGGTTTTAGGGTTTGAATTTTCTGATACCCCCTTCTTAAAGTTAAATAAGTTTTACAATAAGTGATGTAACATATCGTCACATAGTTATACGATATATCCTCGTTATGATGATTTGGAGGAGAATTTACGTTTATGGCGAACCCCACCCACTTTGAAACGTCGAATTTAAAACAACACAAAATGAAATCGAACTATACGGGAGAGTCTTGAAACTTTACCTAATATAACTATCTCAACACTAATTTTTTTTTTTCTGATCCCTTCTTATTATCTGGACCCCAGTCTCTTGACCAAATGACCCTCTTTAATCGGTCCCATCACATCCTTTCATCTTTTTTTCTCACGAATGTTATTAAAAGATGATTCCTTTGAACCACTGTGATAGGAGAATATCTAGTGTCTCTTAAGAGAAACAATGGAGTACAACCACTACGGTCTCCACCGAAGTTTTACTTTATCTGAACTAGTGAACCCTAATGTAGGGAATGTGTTCTATCTCCAAAAACTTGTTTTTAAGTTTTTCCAGAATCTAAATATTTTTGTCTAAAGTAGTATACCTCGGTCCCTCGTAAAAATGACTTTATTAAAACAATCATTCGGACCGGAAATTTAACAAACTTTTTTAATCTCTAACTTCCTTAGTCGATTGTTTAATTGAGAACGAAGATACGGAAACGTATATCACAAAGGAGATTTATCTGGTGGGAAGTATAAACAATCTAAGTAAAAAACCTATAAGGTGAATTTATAGTGTTGATGGTACTTTGAAAGACATGAGGGAGTTCGTGCACTTCCCGAAAAAAAGGATACGAGGAACGTAGATAAAGATAATATTTTATATAGTGACGTGACATAGTAAATGTACAGACAGAAGTATTCTTTTCCCGTTCCTAAGACGAAATAATTAAAACCATAGGGGTTTCGGGTCAGTTAACTGACCATGTGATATCCCCGAATTACAAATGACTTGTTTAACTGTCATGATGACCATTTTATCATAAAATTTATGATGACTATTTTTTTTTTTTCCCTTCATGAACTGAAAGGTCCACCGTGATCACCATTTCTTAGAAGGACGGTCACGTCCTCTGTATTTTCTGTGTCCAAGTTAGGGCCCAGCCCTTCTAAGGGACCTCTTCCTTTACCGTTGGGGGAGGTCATAAGAACGGATCTCTTAGGGTACCTGTCTCCTTGGACCACCCGATGTCAGGTACCCCAGTGTTTCTCAACCTGTGTTGACTTCACTGAATCGTGTGTAACCATTTTATTAATTGTACAAGGTGAAATATGAATACTAACTTCAATAGAGAACGTAGGATAAGTCAGAAAAGATAAGAATTACGGTGAACGGATCAAGTCTAGAAGATAGATCTAATTACATTATAAGATTGTCAAGATGGTGACAGATCAGAAAAGAATGATAGTTTTACTACGGACTTAAAACGAGATACCATACTTTGTCTGTTTTGAGTTCAGGACACATTAGACATAAGTGATTAGTTTGGTACACCTATCTTCCCACAAGAATCTTTGAGAAACCTTCTTTTCGACATACGACTTTTTGTTGAACAAATGGACGACTCTCAAAAGTTGGTTGTGTTGTTGGAGGATGATAAAAAGGTCCGTGAAATGATCTGTCATCAAATCGTGTTACAGGGATATGAATTCTTTGAAAGTCTGATTCTTTTTGTCTGTACTTTTGTATATATTCCAATATTTGTGATATTAATGAACCCACTACGATCCCCTTGTTTTTTCCTCCGTTATTGAGGTTCCCTCAACCATTCCAAAGTTTCTTTGACTGTAAAATCTATGTATCCTTTAGTACTTTCGACCTGTGAGACCGGAGTACTATATGATTCCGACTTCCTGTTACTTCGACCTCTCTTCCAAACCCTGGGACCGTTTTTCACTTCTCCTTGATTTCTCGGAGAACTACTTCGACTTTCTCCTTTCACTTTTTCGACCGAATTTTGAGTCGTAAGTTTTTTGATTCTAGTACCGTAGACCAGAGTAGTGAAGTACCGTTTATCTACCCCTTTGTCACCTTGGTCACTGTCTGAAAAAAGAACCCGAGGTTTTAGTGACTTCTACCACTGACGTTGGAACTTTAATTTTCTACGAACGAGGAACCTTCTTTTCGATACTGTTTGGATTTGTCGTATAATTTTTCGTCTCTGAATGAAATGATTGTTTACAGACATCAGTTTTGATACCAAAAAGGTCATCAGTACATACCTATACTTTCAACCTGGTATTTCTTTCGACTCGTGGCTTCTTAACTACGAAAACTTGACACCACAACCTCTTCTGAGAACTGTCAGGGAACCTGACATTCCTCTAGGTAGGTTAGGTAGGCTTTCCTCTAGTCAGGACTTATAAGCCGCCTCCCTGGCTACGATTTCGACTTCGAGGTTATGGACTACTCTTCTCGACTGAGTGACCATTTCTGGGACTATGACCCTTTCTGACTACCATCCTCTTCTCCATCTGTCTCCTCCTCTGTCAACCTTACTGTAGTGACTGAGTTACCTATCCTCAACCTCGTTCCAGGTCCTCTACCACTTTCTGTCCCTTCGGACCGCACGACGTCAGGTACCCCAGTGTTTCTCAGTCTATGTTGACTTGCTGACTTGTTGTTGTTCCCGTGACTTACAGAACGAAGTCTCAAACTAGGATAGAAGATTAGTCACTTCTCAGTTAATCCCAAAACCCACCCAAAAAGGATGGTGTCTCCGCACTGTCCTAGTCCAACAAGTCTTTCTTTCGATTGTTATGATTCCGATTGACCTCTCCTTTTCCGAACCAACATTTTTTAGAACCGAAAATCTGACACGAATAAAAAGTAAATAACCCAATTTTTTCCTACTAAACAGCTATCGTTTGACCATCATAGTAAGTTCACAAATAAAATCATTTGTGAGTGAATAAAAGAATGGAACAGAAGTATCGGTAATAGACACTGTATTCAACCTCCGAACGGTCCTATCGCTATTTCTTACTTTAGGGCTGATGTACCCATCTTTTGTTTCTACCCACTTTTCTCTGTTAAATCATATGGGTTCTTCATCAATATCCTTGTTTATCAACACGAAAATTTGACGGATGAAACAAGTATATTTTATTGAGTTTACAAATTCTCCAATTTAAAATTAAGTCGTATCGATCGATTGACAGGGATTTCAGGATACGTAAAATTTTTACGTAAAATTGAACTCCTTTCCTCCTCATTTCTTCTATTTGAAAGGTGACATACTCATAGACATTCAAAACCTCCGAGGATAAATAAATTTCGTCCCCAACCGTTTTAAAAGAATCATTTACTTTCTAAAAGAACCATTTACTGGTCTATTGTTTGTATTCCGAAAACGTCCGATATACTAAATGAGTTGAAACTGAAAAATCAGACTTTCGTCGGTATCTGTTACATATCTGTTTACATGTACTAATACAAGGTTATTACGAAATAAATACCTGTGACTTTAAACTGAAAATGTATTAAAAGTATACGGTACTTTACAATAAGAAAAAATTTTTGGTAAACTTTTTAAAGTTTTTCATAAGAATCGATCTCGGTATATTTTTGTTTTTCGTCCGGTTAAATTTTTGACCAGGGAATACATTTTGGTAGCAGACTAATCGAAGGACGAGCTATGGAGAAGACATAATGAAGAACGACCTAAATCCCTTCCTATTCGTCTGACGTTTTGTGATGGAAACTTGTTCAAGGGTATGTTCTCTCAAGACTGAGATAGTTCCATACAAGGTAGAGTGTAGGATTCTTACTTCTTCAGTAGGTGTCTAGGTTGAGGAATTTACTTGTTCTAAGGGATGTTGGGTGTAAATGTCGATAAAAGTTTTCGGATACGAAAGTCTTTACGGTGAAGTGTCAAAATTTCTGGATTTGTCTTGAAAGTCTCGTTATCTCGTCACAGGAAGTTTAAAAATGTGGTAATGACGGAGAGATTTCTTGTTTCTTTATGAAAAGAATTAAAGGAATGTTTTTCAATAATGTTGTTTATATGATATATAGATCAAATATGTGTGTGTGTGTGTGTGTGTGTGTGATATTAGTACAAATACTTGGCACTAGGAAACTTCCTAGTATTTGGTTACATTATAGATCATAAAAAAACAGGAGTCCTTTGTTAAAGATGGGATAACCTTCAGTATAACGGGGTGTCTCGTACGTACGTGTTCTCCGTGTTTCAATTTATATGTTTTTAAGATCTCATAAGACTAAAAGATTTCCTTATTATGACCGTTAAGAATTTTAGGAAATAATAGGGTAAGCTTGCCTGTGTTTAAAACAGTAACTGAAACGAATCTGACGAAATAAAATGAATAGTTATATAGTTTGGAGTTTATAAGAGTTAGTAACTCCCTGAGATAATCTTTAGAATGTGTGTGTAAGTGAGAGAGTTATTTGTCTAAGTTGAATGAATATTTAATCTCTTTCTCGAGAATAAAGGTCGACCGGTCGTGAAAGGATTTGTATTTCTCATATATTTCAAAAATTTTTGTAAGACATGGATCCTCCATCTTCAAAAACGTTCAAGTTGTTAATAAAAAATCCGCGAATTGTGACAAAATCTACTTAAACATGTTGTGTGATATTGAAAGAAACTCGAACCCTATGACACTATCAATGAATAATTGTATTTGAATAAAACTTTTTTTTTCAGCTGAATTTCTAGAATCAAACGATATTCCTGTCATTATACCCTCTAAAAATTTTTACGTTAATCACATTCTTGTCTTCGATTGTTCCATAAATATCATTTACACAATTCAGATCTTGATACATTAAATTAGTGTATTTTAATAAAAAATTAATTTATACAAATACTTAGAATTAGTGTGTATTTTCTTTCTATTGATGTTTAGTCTCTTTAATAAATTATTTTTGTTACTGGAGGATCATTATAAGTAATGGTGGGGGGAGGGTGTAATTTCACTTTTCCAAATCCAGTCAGGACAAAGGTTCGTCACATATTAAAGCGATCAGATACCTACTATTTTAACAATCGTGTGTTAAAAGTTATAAGTTGTGTTTTGTTGTCCAGTTAGCGGTCGGAGAGTTCAAAACGTTCTTCATAGACTGAGTTGTGTCGACCGAAATTCTTTTATCTAACCGAGATCGAGTTCACTGTGTCGACTTACTATAAATCCGATGATAAGGTTTATGAGACTTTTCTAATTTGGGGTATAAACTAGAATGGAACCCTAGAGGGTTGGCAAGGTCCATAAAGAGTTTTCTAGGGAGGTGTATGAAGTTTTTATTTTGTTTGAACTGAATTGGTTTATGTATCGTAATGACTTTAGACTCATATAAGACGTTATATTAGGAGGTCACTCAAAAACAAGTCGACTTGTTAATCCTATAATTTACTGATGAAACGTTTCGTGGAGTTCTACTAAACGTGTATGTGTTTTCAACTCACCTCTTTTCGACCTGATAATAATTTTCATAGAATCTTTTACAGGACCGAATAGGTGCATAGTCACGTAAAGTAGTTTACCAATACGGAAACTCAAAGAAAACTTTACGGTTGAATTCGTTGTTAAACGTATTTAGTTCGTTCGTATTATTCATAAATTTTAGACTGTCGTCTGTAAGTAAATGTTTCAACTTGACTCCTTGAAATTTCCCTTAAAGTAAACAAAGTTTTACTCGTTTTCCCTTGAAAATCTACTACCTTTATAAAAATATAGAACTGACGTCACCGTCGATATACTGACATATAATAACGGTTTTGAATTTTGCGATTTTGTATTTTACCACTTAAAATAGCCTACATTCTATATGGAGTTATTTTTAATTAGAGTCCCTTATACTCTATTATATGTAGATTAAGGTAAGTACACATAGTGATCTGAATTTTTTAGTAAAGTTAAAAAGAGTTGGTGGAAAAATTTGTCAAAACTCCATTTTGACTGTATGTTATTTGGTATGTATAAATTTACTGTGTTAATTCAATTGTATGTATACGTGGGTACTTTGGTAGTACTGTTAACACTGTCATACAGGTAGTGGGGGTATTCAAAGGAACACACGGACATATTGAAGTGACTAGGGTTTCGTTGGTTACTAGCTAGACGACAAAAAGATATCTGACCAAACATCAAACATAAAAGATCTCAAAATATATTTCTTTTAGTATGTTGTACATGAAAAACCTTTCAGACCGAAGAAAGTGAGACGGATCAATTAGACTCTAAGTAGGTTTACCAAAATTTTAAAATGGGTGTAGAAACAATGAGTTTTGCACCAGGTACTTGTTGTCTTCGTAGTGAGTCCTTAAACAATTGACGTCTTTAGAACCCGGGGTCCAGTCTAGATGACTTAGTCTTAAACAAAAAATTGTTCTAGGGGTCCACTAACCATACGTGTTTTTATGAATTCTACGTGACGAAATGTGGTACCAGAACGTAAACTTCATTAAAGTGCTTATTGGGAAAGGGGTCCACACCACTTCTGATTGAAGTTCTATTTTACGAAGTTTTAGTTCTTCCGAAGTATATCAAAATGTTGAGTGACTTTGGATAACTCTTTTAATTCTCATTTGGAGCTTGTCGTCCGTTTATAGGTATCATATCAGTCCTCTTGTTTATCGTGACCTTACCGATCCTCACATAAATTTTTTTTTTTTTCTTGTTGTTGTTTTCATTGTCGGTGTCCTTTTCCCTGTGAAGTTTAGTCTGGAACTATTTTGGAGTAAAACAATTGTTCTGAAGTTGAATATGAGGTTGAATGTGAAGTTGTATATGTTTCGACACAAGATCTTCAACAAAATTTCAGTTAGTTAATCACCTTCACGAGATTAATGGTCAAAAAGTGTACTTTTCTGTACAAACCCTGATTAAACAAGGGAATATCAATTCAAAATGTACTAAGTAGTTCAACTGACTACTAGTAACTCGTATCTTAATTCTTGTCTTCAAGAGTAAACATGTTTAAAATTTTACGTGCAAATTTTTATAATTGTATCGGTTTGGAAAACACTTGATACTAATGAACAAATTCTTTTGGCACTATACCTATTGTACCAGTTTTACATTGACAACCCCATACTCCCCCTATTTACTACCCTTCCTATTTCTATTCGAAAGTATTAAAAATCTCATGTTTTGTTAGATCAAGACCCTCCTCTAGGCCTTCATACGATGGGTCCCCTTTTCTTCGATTGACTTTTTAATATATAAACGATGGTTCTCCTCTGACGCCTTATGTTATAAGTATGTATCCACGAGTTTTAGGTAAAGGATAGACGACGTATAAGATGTTTGTTGAGAAGGAATCTATATATAAGATGAATGTCTAAGTTTTCAAACAACTAAAAGAGAGTATATACTCTGTGTTCGGAAGGACTAAAGGTTCACTACCTGGACCGACGTTTTGTTGATTTTCTTTCTCTTTTCTGGTCGAGTGACAGTCGTCAGTAAACTTTATCTTCGAAGATTGAATTCTGATACTTGATCTATGAGTTCGGAGGGGGAGGTAAGTCTTGTATACATCCTTTAAGCCTTTAATTCAGGACTAGAATGATTTTAGACAAAAACAGTAGAAATCACTATGACTCCGTACTAAGACAGTACGAGGGGCGAAGATGATGAATACCCGTGGTAGATATTTAAAAAGGAATCCATATTTTAAATCTTCTTCTGTTCTCAACGAATATTTCCTAGTTCTATGTAAAGTTTCTAAAAAATTGGGGTAATACAATAGAGAATGTAAGGTTTCACCGTAAATCTTTTCTGTTGTTTCCGTGTCGTTATATAAACTTGATTAGCCGTTTCCGTGTGTGGTTCGATCAATTCATGGTCTCTCTTGCATTACAAAATTTATGTTTTTTCTCTTCCCTTAAAACAAAACCACCCAATGTCAAGAAAGTTAATGTCATGACACGGTTCAGAGTTTGAGGTTTTTGAATCGTACCCTTTCCATATAAACAAAAGGAAAATGGACGAGGCTTTATCGTGCTTTCTCCGTTCTCCGTAGGAACCGTCAGTCGAAAGCTTTGTCGGGATTCGACGGATTTATAAGTAGGTAACTACGGAGTAAGTCTCCGAAGACCGGCGTCATGAAAAAGGTAGGAAATACGTAACACATGTCCCCTATCTCCACCCGTCCCCCTCTTCCCTTGTGTGCACACCGTTCTTCCTTTTTCGTCTCGCGTCCTTCCTTATCCATCGTCACTGTTCCCGAACGAATACGTCCATAGGCCTTTCGTCGGGTTTCAGATCCGTACTCTTCCGTCAACCTCAGTCGCGACGTCTTAGAACCGTGAAGAGTCCTCGTCTTCGTTGCCCGACCGAACGGGTCCAATTCAGTCCTGGGACACTTTTCTTCTCCTTCTCGGCTACGAGGATGTTTGTCTCTTGAACTAAACTCTTCCTCTGTACTCTCCCTCTTCCTTGTACGTCTCGATGGGTCAACCCCTTCCCACCCTAATTGGGTTGGTCGGGTTCCAACTCTCTTCATACGTGTTCGTCGACTCGAAAGACTGGTTTTCCTTGGACTCAAACGTCGAATTAAGTTCCGTTGACGACGTGCTCCAACGTTTCCTTGACGTTATTCCGAGTCCACACATACTACGGCAAGTCGGGTGCTGTGACGAAAGTCTGACGGTTTAAAAGTCAGAGACCGGTTCAAGGGACGAGGGAAGTATCAAAGTACCTCTACTCTCCCCTTTTTTTAGATTCATTCGAAAACATGATAGAATTTTTTGTTTCTTTCACCCCCACCCCACCGTCTGAGGGAATTAGATTTCACCATCTCCAGTGTTGAGTTCATTTCACGGTTTCGTTAATAGACCGATAAAGTCCATACTCTAAATTCATTAGAATAAATTAAGAGGATCTATTATTGGGATACGATCCTAGTATCTTACCATAAGACAGGACCTCTTAAGGTACCTGTCAGGTACCTCAGAGTTTCTCAACCTGTGCTGGCTCACTGACAGTGAAAGTCCTACTGTCTTTAATTTAGGTAATCAATACGATCCTTGATGACTGTGTCAAGAACTAATTACAGAGGTTTGATAGCATATTGTAATTGTCTTTCTCTTTAACGTTTTTTCCCGTAAAGAGACTTTTACGTTTGTTAATTTTACATTCTACTTCACATTACTTTTTATAGAATGGGTGTTTGAAAGATTACCCGATGTAAATTTTACGACACCGTGTTGTGATCTCCGCACTAAGTTACAAATCCCGTGAGAAGACCTTTTTTTGACGAGACTTAAGACTCTTTTGGTTTCATTTATACTGGAAACATTCGGAGTTTTTGCTGACCAGTGAGTGTAATGGACTAAGGTGACAGGTCATAATTAATTTACGGTTTTAGATTAAAGCTGGAATGAAAAAGATTCACAAAAATTTTTTATTTATCTAGATTTCGACTAAAACCTCTTCGATATTTTAATTCAACGAAAGTTTTAACAAAAAGACAATAGACACCGAGGTCGTCATTATTGGTGACGGGGGATATCCTTTTCGTAGTTATTAGTTAAAATGTCAAATCCTTACTTTTCGTACCATCTTTTTTTATTTTGGAAATGGAAGAAATCGTACGGTTAAACTTTAATGGAACTGATTGAAGAAAAAATTTCTTTAGTTTTGTGACCACGTTTTAGGACTTTGTACCAAACCCTTCTCCCAAGTGGTAGAAAGAAATTCTGGGGTTTAAGTCTCTTTTTGACTCAATGTCACTTTTTCAATAAAGTAAAAACCTTAAAGAATGAACATCTCTTTTATCTGTAAGAAATATAAATGACAGGAAATTTGATTTTCATAATTGGGTATGTAAAGTAAAACTCTTGCCTCTGTCTTTTTCCCTTTTACCCTCTCTCTTAGTCTTTTCTCTTTGTCGTTCTTGTCTTTTTTTATAATCTCCGTCCTTCTGTTTCCATCTATCTCCTTTCATTTACATTTGTGTGTCTCTTTTGTGTGTCTCTGGGTATTTTTATACTAAAAACTGCTTCAACGTTCTCGTCGAGTTATGTCTTTTTTAAGTGCCAAAATAGTTTGTCACGACCTTCTTTGTGAACTGTCGGTATACTTTTTATTTTTTTTTCTAGGAGTTGGATATGGAGTATAGAAGATACTATGTTAATTGAGTTTTACCTAGTTTCTAGCTTTATATCTTGTTTTGAAATTTTGAAAATCTTCGTTCCTCTTTTAACAGTTCTGGAACTCAATCATTTCTCTTGAATCCATATTATATTCTTTTTGACTAATTGACCTGAAATGGTTTTAATTCTTGAAAACGAGACGTTTACTGTGACAATCCTTTCACTTTTGTGTTCGGTGTCTGACTTTCTTATATAGACATATAGTGGACTGTTTTTTCGAAACATGGTTTTTATATATTTTCTTGAGTTTTCAGTTGTTATTCTTTTGTTGATTTGTTAAATTTTTACCCGTTTCTAAACTGATGTATATATTGGTTTCTATGTCCTTACCGATTAATATCGTGTATTCTACTACAAATAGTAAGTCAAGTCAAGTCAGCGAGTCAGCACAGGTTGAGAAACGCTGGGGTACGTGCGGTCCGGAGGGACAGGTAGTGGTTGAGGGCCTCAAGTGAGTCTGAGCGCAGGTAACTCAGTCACTACGGTTGTTCGGTAGAGTAGGAGTCAGCAGGGGAAGAGGAGGACGGGGGTTAGGGAGGGTCGCAGTTTCAGAAAAGGTTACTCAGTTGAGAAGCGTACTCCACCGGTTTCATGACCTCAAAGTCGAAATCGTAGTCAGGAAGGTTTCTTTAGGGTCGCGACTAGAGGAAGTCTTACCTGACGAACCTAGAGGAACGTCAGGTTCCCTGAGAGTTCTCAGAAGAGGTTGTGGTGTCAAGTTTCCGTAGTTAAGAAGCCACGAGTCGGAAGAAGTGTCAGGTTGAGAGTGTAGGTATGTACTGGTGACCTTTTTGGTATCGGAACTGATCTGCCTGGAATCAGTCGTTTCATTACAGAGACGAAAACTTATATGATAGATCCAACCAGTATTGAAAAGAAGGTTCCTCATTCGTAGAAAATTAAAGTACCGACGT
>SJYO01054402.1:146008-220000 GCA_006410555.1 Capra ibex
ACTGCATGAGGGAAAGGATAAACCTTGGTCAGACAACAAGGTACAGGTCAAGATTGACAACGAAGGACTGGACGTATGTCTAAAGAGTTCTCCGTCCAGTCCACCAGACCATAAGGGTAGAGAAAGTCTTAACAGGTGTCAAATAACACTAGGTGTGTCAGTTTCCGATACCGTATCAGTTATTTCGTCTTTATCTACAAAAAGACCTTGAGAGAACGAAAAAGGTACTAGATCACCTATAACCGTTAAACTAGAGACCAAGGAGACGGAAAAGATTTTGGTCGAACTTGTAGTCCTTCAAGTACCAAGTACATAACGATTTCGGACCGAACCTCTTAAAACTTGTAATGGTGGTACATTCTACTCGCGTTAACACACCGTCAAACTCGTAAGAAACCGTAACGGAAAGAAACCCTAACCTTACTTTTGACTGGAGAAGGTCAGGACGCCGGTGACGACTCAAAAGGTTTAAACGATCGTATAACTCACGTCGTGACAGTGTCGTAGTAGAAAGTCCTAAACTTTATCGAGATGACCTTAAGGTAGTGGGGGTGATCGAAACAAGCATCACTACGAAAGATTCCGGGTAAACTGAAGTGTAAGATCCTACAGACCGAGATCTACTCACTAGTGTGGTAGCACTAATAGGTCCAGCACTTCGAGAAAAAACATGTCAAGAAGACAATAAGAACGGTGGAGAAGAATTATAGAAGACGAAGACAATCCAGGTATGGTGAAGACAGGAAATAACTCGGGTAGAAACGTACTTTACAAGGGAAACATAGAGATTAAATTAGTAATCCTTTTACGTTTAATTTTAGTGTTATTCTGTAGTGATTATTGTTCTCCATCGTACCAACGCCTCTTTGACCTAGGATTCATTTTCTTCGGCCTACGTTTTCCCCGTACTAAGGTTTTCTATACTAAGGTAGGTATACTTTATATGGTTTTTATGTTCAGATTTCTCTTTCGACCAATCACCAACGGATGTCAATCCTACCCTTATTCATAATTTACGTTTGTCCGTGGTTCCTAGAAAAACTACCTATTTTTACAATATTTTGAAAACACCACTACAGACGTGTTGAGACGTATAAGTGATTTTTAATGACTTTTTAGTGAATTTTGACCACTAAAAATTTATCGAAATATTATATCAAGTGTATGATATGGTAAGTGAGTGTTCCATGTAAAGTTAATAAAAAACCATATAAATGTCAATATGTAGGTAATGGTGTTAGTTAAGATCGTGTGAAAATAATGGGGGTTTTACTTTGAGGTGTAGAGTGTTGGTGGTCGGAGGTTAGGATAGGGGTGGTTGAGGTCGCTTGGTGATTAAATGAAAGGTAGAGATACATAAACGGATAAGACCTGTGAAGCTTGTTTACCATATATTATATGACAGGACACCTTGACTGAAGAAAGTGAATCGTACTACAAAAGTTCCTCGTGGATACATAGTCATAAAGTTAGGAAACATATCAATTCCATCTAAAATCAATAGGTAAGTAGTCAACTGTCTATACACCCATCAAAGATGAAAAACTGTTAGTTTACTGACTACGACAATATTTGTAAGTACACGTTCAAAAACAGACCTGTAAAGATAAGAGAACCCATTATGGATCCTTACCTTAACGAAGTCGACGTGATGACAGTAAGAGTAGTCATCGTATACTCTCAAGGGTTTAGTGTAATGACAGGTAGAGAACCTAATATCGGTAGGGTACATCCATACTTTACCACGGAAGGAACACAAAACGAAAAAAACGTAAGGGGACTACCGATTATTATAACTAATAGAGAAATACGTGGATAACCGGTACACAAATAGAAATTACTCTATTATGATGTATGTAGTATCTTACTGGTTTTATAAAAAATTTACTGTTATCGTTTATAACTGTTTCTACTTCTTGTTGACCTTGAGAGTATACAACGACCATCCTTATATTTTATCATGTAGGTGAGACCTTTTTATCAAATCGTCTAAGAACATTTTATTTTGTCTCAACAGTATACTGGGTTGTTGGGGTGAAGACCCATTTAAAGGTTCTCTTTACTTTTGAATTCAAGTGTGTTTTTGGACGTGTACTTATAAATATCGTCGAAATAATTATTAGTACTAAGGAGGGTTCGACCTTTGTTACGTTTGTAGGAAGTTTACCACTTACCTTTTTGACACCATATAGGTATTTTGTCTTATAAGGAGTTGTTATTTATTATTAATACCTATGTATGTTCTAGTACCCACTTAAGGTTTACGTGACACGATTCGGTTACTTCTCTCGAAGTTTCCCAATGTATGACATACTGACGTAAATATACTGTATGACCTTTTCTGTTTTGATGTCTTTCCCTTTTGTCTAGTCAACGACGGTCAACAATTCTAACGTCCTTGCCCGACTGATATTTCCCTACTGTCCTCCCCTAAATTTCTACCTCACCTTCTCAAGACATAGAATGTAATATGTAAAAATTTTTACATATCTTGATATGTACTTTTACGATTAAGACGCTATAAATTTACATTTTTACTTATTTTGTTTTCGTCATCTTCCTTATCTTAAATATCAGCTCCTCGAGTGTTTTGTCTGTTCCAACATCTCTATTTTTGTTCCTTTAATCTCCTAGTTAAATCCTTTCGGTTATAGGTTGGTTGTCCTCAGGGTTTTACTCTACTTCTTTCACGTCCCCTTCTTTATTACTACTACTGCATTCCTTTTAAGATGGTGACGTCCTATACTGACAGATATAAATCTGACTTTCTCAGGTACTTCGTCAGTCTTGTTACTTTCGTTTTTACTACTAGACGTTACGTACATTGTTGTAAGGATTTCAGTCCCTTATTTCTAAGATTTCGAAAGATTCTCCTTTTTGTCTAGAATATGTTTCCTAGTGTGTATACTTATTATTATTTAAGAGTTGTCTTCTTAATATTCGATCTTTTGTTACTTCAAGTTATAAACTCCCCTTTAATAAAGGTTAGAACTTAAGATATGGTTCGATAGTTAGTCTACCCCTCTGATCTTCTTCCGTAAAAGTTTGAACTTTCTAATTTTTTACACGGTAGGAAATAGTCTTTCGATCACCTCCTGTAGACTTTGGTTTTAATCATACAATTTGGTGTTTTTTCCCCACCCCACGTACCTTAGGACCTTTGTCTTCTAAGGTTTTCTCTTCGTTTTCTTTAAAATTCCATTCCAACGTCCCCTTTAAGGTCCTCCTGTCTGAAAATCCGTCCTGATCTATCTCTTGGTGGTCAACTCCATTTTATTTTGATGACGTGTCTGTATAATTTTTTATTTATTCAATGTCTATTGGATCGTACAGATTTGCATGATCCTTTCTACTGGAGGAGTCTACCTTTCGGACTCTTATCAAGATATCTTTTGACTCGTTTACTTTTTTTGTTTTTACTTTATCAAAATATCTTTACATTAGTCAGTTGTTTTGTACCGAGTATACACTTATAAATGATTTCTTTAGTATTACAGTTACGACTTTTGTCTAGAGTGGTATTAACTATTTGATTTAAAAACAAAAAATTTAAATTTATAGTGGATATCTGAAGGACTCCGAAGGGTCCACCAAGTCACCATTTCTTAGGTGGACGGTTACGTCCTCTACGTCCAAATTAGGTACCCAGTCTTCTAGGGGACTTCTTCTACCGTTGGGTGAGGTCATAAGAACAGACCTTTTAGGGTACCTGTCTACTCGGATCACCAGGTACCCCAACGTTCTCAACCTATCCTGAATCGTTGATTTGTTGTCTGAAGGAATATACCTTCTTTCACTCCTTCCCCTATTCCGGAGAGAAGGTGTCTTCCTTCAGATATCTACTATAAGTTTATATTCTTTGTTCAATCTTACATAGTAAATGTTTTGTATATTTTACAAATGGATGTCCTTCGTCCCAGTCTCTACTCCCCCTTGCCCTGTGTCTTGACGACAGAGAACAATATTCGGAACATCTTGATCAATTATAAAATGTATAAATGTACATAATAGAATCCTTTATTATTTAATTAAGTTATTTCACTCGTTCTTTGTCTTGTATTATTTGACCTTTTTACTATTCGTCTTACAATGTCGATTTTTCTTGGAGAACAAAATTTGTTCTCTTCAAGAAGTAAGAAATGTCTACTTCTTTATTCAAAGTTTATTAATATTCTGAACAAGTACAAAAGTGTAGTTTAACCGTTATCATGATCCTGACCTTGATTTATAGCAGAGGACTAAAAACGTTAATGATATCTTCCTTACGTAAGATTTCTTCTATACTTGATTCTGAGTCTTTACCATTGGTGTTCATTACAAGGGGTTTAATCATGTTATCCTGAAAATTTTTTTCTGAACATCCTGTTATGATTTTAAGAAGGATTTACATTATCTTTCGTTAAAGTATCATTATTTATGACAGCAAACTTTGTAGATAATGTGAACTTTAGGGTTAACCGACTAATAAGAAGGTGTCGTTTAATGAGGTTATGACGTTTAGAGATCTTGTCACCAAGAGTTCCCTTCCCGAACCTGTTTCTAACGGGGTACGGGTCTTTGAGACTAAGTAGGTCCCGACCCCACCCAGGGTTCTTAAACGTAAAAATTTCCGAAGGGACCACCGAGTCCCTATTATAAGGACGGTTACGTCCTTTACGTCAAACCAGGGACCCAGGTCTTCTACGGGACCTCATCTTTTACCGTTTGGTGAGGTCATAAGAACGGACTAAAGGGTCTCCTCGGATCACTCGATGTCAGGTACCCCAGCGTTTCTTAACCCGTGTTGAATCGTTGATTTGTTCGTCAAGACTCCACCACGACTACGATGACCGAGTCCTAGTGTGAAACCCTTGGTCACGAGATCTTGTTCTACAAGGTGGTCAATAATTATTCACAACGACTCTTCTCTCAAAGTTCCGGGATATGATATTAGGACAGAAACTTCAAGTATACAGGTAATCGTTTTAATTTCCGAGGTCAAGTCAAGTCAACGAGTCAGTACAGAACTGAGAAACGCTGGGGGTACTTAGCGTCGTGCGGTCCGGAGGGACAGGTAGTGGTTGAGGGCCTCAAGTGAGTTTGAGTGCAGGTAGCTCAACCACTACGGTAGGTCGGTAGAGTAGGAGACAGTAGGGGAAGAGGAGGACGGGGGTTAGGGAGGGTCGTAGTCTCAGAAAAGGTTGCTCAGTTGAGAAGCGCACTCCACCGGTTTCATGACTTTAAAGTCGAAATCGTAGTAAGGAAGGTTTCTTGTGGGTCCTGACTAGAGGAAGTCTTACCTGACCAACCTAGAGGAACGTCGGGTTCACTTCAGCGAGTCAGTACAGACTGAGAAACGCTGGGGTACCTAACTCCTCGGACGGTTCGAGGAGACAGGTATCCTAAAAGATCCGTTCTCATGACCTCACCCAACGGTAAAGGAAGAGGTGGAACGTCAGGTTCCCTGAGAGTTCTCAGAAGAGGTTGTGGTGTCAAGTTTTTGTAGTTAAGAAGTCGCGAGTCGAAAGAAGTGTCAGGTTGAGAGTGTAGGTATGCACTGGTGACCTTTTTGGTGTCGGAACTGATCTGCCTGGAAACAACCGTTTCATTACAGAGACGAAAAGTTGTATGATAGATCCAACCAGTATTGAAAAGAAGGTTTCTCATTCACAGAAAATTAAAGTACCGACGTCAGTAGTAGACGTCACTAAAACCTCCGGGGGTTTTATTTCAGACTATGACAAAGGTGACAAAGGGGTAGATAAAGGGTTTTTCACTACCCTGGTCTACGATACTAGAATCAAAAGACTTACAACTTGAAATTCGGTTGAAAAAGTGAGAGGAGAAAGTAGTTCTCCGAAAAATCAAGGAGAAGTGAAAGACGGTATTCCCACCACAGTAGACGTATAGACTCCAATAACTCTAAAGAGGGCCGTTAGAACTAAGGTCGAACGCGAAGAAGGTCGGATCGTAAAGAGTACTACATGAGACGTATATTCAATTTATTCGTCCCACTGTTATATATCGGAACTACATGAGGAAAAGGATAAACCTTGGTCAGATAACAAGGTACAGGTCAAGATTTCCGAGGTTCCTTACGGTTTCAATGGATGAATTGAAACTGGACCAGAAAAGGTATTCCCTTTTTTTCCGGTTCAGTTTCAATTAGGTGGACGTTACGTCCTCTAGACCCAAACTAGGGATCCAACCCTTCTAGGGGACCTCTTCCCTTTCCAATGGGTGACGTCATAAGACCGGACTTCTTAAGGTACCTGACATAACAGGTACCCTAGCGTTTCTCAACCTGTGTTGACTCGCTGAAAGTGAAAGTTTCAATTTGTCCGTTGAAATCGTAAGTTCAATTACCAAAAATCACGTGATATCGATTACGAAAGTTTAAAAGTTTCAATCTCCTTACAATGAGGTCCTTAAAAAGACACTAGATTTAGATTCCTACAACCTTATTAATGTAATCTATGACATACAGTTCACGAATGTATTGACGAGTTATTCATAAACAACGACAACAACAAACCAACGCTTCAGTAGAGGTTGAGAAAACGTTGGGGTACCTGGTGGTCCAAGGAGGTAGGTACCCTAAAGGGTCCGTTCTTATGACCTCACCAAACGGTGAAGGGGGAGGTCCCTTAGAAGGACTGGGTCTCTAGTTTAGACACAGAGGACGTAACCGTCCGCCTAAGAAATGGTGACTCGGTGGTCCCTTCGGGGGACAATTGACGATAGACGGTTTATTTTTCCAAGTGATTCTTTAATAAGAAACCAGGTTTTTTTTTTTCCATTCTTTGTCTTGTTAAAGTGGATTTAAGATGACTTTTAGTTCGGTATCAAGTTTATATCGAAGAGTCTCCGTGAAAGGGTTTGGAATTACGTAGAGGAGGGAAACTGTAACTTTTATCCTTCTTTTTGTTAACGGATTTTCTGGAAAATTCGTGACATGATACCCATGTCTAATTTTATTTAACTTCTTTTATTTTTATTAATTGTTTAGTAAACTGGACAGTATTTTAACTACACAAAAATGTTGATGAAAAGTATGGTATTAAGTTGAACTTTTTCCCTAAACAACAAAATTGACCTTAACAGATAAAGAAGAAAGTGACTACTTTATCCCTTTAAGAGACATGATACTTCTTATATTTATGATTATCAAAATTAAGTTTCTATTATGAGGAAGTACAAAGATACTCATTTAATTTATACGGACCTAAAAAAAATTTTCGTATTTGACACTGTATATACCATATAAACATTTACATATTTTTACAAAAACTCGTTAATAAAATTAAAGATTCTCTGTTATGTCATAGTACTTTTCTAATACTTTAAACAATACGGTAAAGTTAGACAGACGTAACCAAAGGAATTCACTTTCACTTCAGCGAGTCAGCACAGGTTGAGAAACGCTGGGGCACCTGACATCGGGTGGTCCGAGGAGACAGGTACCCTAAGAGGTCCGTTCTTATGACCTCACCCAACGGTGAATTGACATTTTATTTCAACTGTCCGATATACTAGAGATTCGAGAAAGTCCAGATTTCGTCACACTAAGAGACGCTCAGTTTTCATCCATTGTCTATATGGGAGGGAAATCTACTTGTTTAAACACTAGTTGTAATTGGTATCGAACATCCCCCTAATTGTATAATAGGACCGTTTAACACCCCGTCTTACCGGGTGTATTTTTATTATTTAGAATGGAACAGTTTACTTTATTTGTCTGAACCTAAAAATTTGTATTGTTTTAAGCATTGATACACATCACTACCTACAATTGATTTGAATAACACCATTAGTAAAAAACGATACTTTCAGTTTCAGCGAGTCAGCACAGGTTGAGAGAACACTGGGGTACCTGAATGTGTCAGGTACCTTAAGAGGTCCGGTCTTATGACATCACCCATTGGTAAGGGAATAGGTCCCCTAGAAGGGTTGGGTCCCTAGCTTGAATCCAGAGGACGTGACGTCCGTCTAAGAAATGGTCGACTCGGTGGTCCCTTCGGGAATAAAAAGTGATATATATGTATAGTTTAGTAATTCAATATGTTGAATTACAATGTACAGTTAATATTCAGTTGTTTTGACTTTTTTAATTGTCTGTATACATATATTGTTGTAGTGACGGACGACATTTCCGTTAATCGTAAAAAAATTAACTATTTAGTAAATGAAGTCAGTAAAAAGTCATACTTTATTGTACCCCGGTTACCCCCTTTGACGAGACGTTAAGATATCTTTGGACAATACCAGAAAGTAATGACTTTTTATATTGCCATTTGAAAAATTTTTTTTTTGTAAAAATTGTCATGGGACTTTGATCTTGGACAGTGAAGAAAAGTACCACTTGTAACTACTGTCTTAATCGTTACGTTCTAATCACTTCTTTTCTTTATGTTACCAAGATTTTGTTTTAGGCCGGTATTCCGGGATATGGTTGAGGAGTTTCAAAATCCTTCCTCCGTTATTTCTTTTTATTAACTGAAGGGTCTTGTCAATAAGAACAAGTCTATACGTTTTGTCTTCTTTGTAATAGTCCTCGGTGAACGAAAGTAAAGGAGAGAAGGGATCAAGGTGGGCTTCGTAAGATTATGTCTAATGTTTTTTTTCTTTTTATCATACAAATTTTTATATAACTGTGTCTTTATGACTTCCGACAAAAAACAACAAAAAATTCGATGAACGTCAGATGTCTGTCTACCCTAATTTCCTTCCCTCTTATTTCTGGTCTTGTAAGAAAACAAA
The DNA here is from genome assembly GCA_006410555.1 of Capra ibex. Taxonomy (NCBI): domain Eukaryota; kingdom Metazoa; phylum Chordata; class Mammalia; order Artiodactyla; family Bovidae; genus Capra; species Capra ibex. Next base: position 154,748 of record SJYO01054402.1, read on the forward strand.
ACTACGTGACTTCTCTGAGTAAGGGAATGAGTTCATTTGAAATTAAGAAATTGGTGTTGGGGTCGATCTCTGACTTATACTTAAATTTATACTTTAAGTTCCTTCTAAAACGAAAGAAATAATGAATCCTGACTTAAGATCCTTTCATAGAGATTCGGATGAGGATGAAGAATTTTGTTTTTGAGATTGGTTCTCCTTACATAATAAAGTTGTAAAAAAAATTAAAAGTTTGTACGGTGTGTACAGAATCTTCAGTGGATACTTCCTTCGATCAAAATGATCAAATGTTTACCTTTTTGACTTTAAGTCTTTTGGTGAAACTTTGTATTCTTACACAAAGTGAGGATTTAAACCCCTCATCCACATAATAGATGAAAGAAGTATGTCATCATCTCTTTGTTAGTCATATAAGACCTTTTTTCTCCTTTACTTGTCTTTTTCTACGTTATATACCGGAGAGTGTCTGTAAGGTTGTCACTGATAGTCAAGTCGTTTATGGAATCTTCGTGTGAACTATCACTCATTTAATGTTGTGATACAACGAAATGGTTTATCGGATTACATTATATAGGATTTTATTGATGATATTTACATATATTAAAAGTAAATCGAGAAAAATAGTTAATCTTTGATGATGTTTTCAAAAACCCAATATCTATGACTCAATTTCATAAGTCCAATCAAAGTTTTACGACGAACCGTACAAAGTTTACTCTTTTTAAATATTAAACAAAATATAATATTTTTGACCTTCAGTGATTTGAATTTACATAAATTAGTCTCCCAAATTAATATTTCCTCAGACAATAGTAATTTATAATTACTTGTTACTGGTTCCTTAGTTTAATGACTTCAACCGGAGGTAGATCCCTAAGAATTGGATCGTGTCGGAGTTCCATGGACATTTAAGGAACATTAAGTACCGTTTTAAAATCATGGTCTCTTCGTCATCAAAATTCATAAAACTTCCCAAAGTACTAGAGGGTTTTCGAATTCTTGCTGACGGAAATTTTCGTCCTGACATCGGTAGTTTTATGCTAGTACTGTACCCTTAATAGACTTCCAGATCACCAATTCTGAGAGACGAAGGTGACGGTCCCCGTACCCAAACTAGGGACGAGTCCCTTGATTCTAGATCATCCGACGTCTTGTGTCTAGGGGGAGGGATGGGGGTGGGGAGGTGGCCGGGTTTTTTAGTTAGTACTGTCTCATAGTTAGACGGTCCTATATCATTTTTAAGTATTTCTGTCATTCCTAGATCTTTACTTTATGGTTTTGTCTATCCTGTACTACCATAATTTTTGACGAGTTTTATAAAAAATTCTTAGTTATAGTTGTAGTTCTTTGTACATAAAATGGAACGGCAGACTTCGATTTAAAAAAACGAATAGAAAATAGATCGGTGGATTTTTTAGTATTAACTTTCTTGATATGGTCTAACATGATCTTATAAGTACATTCCTTACTTGGTAAATTGTTCTTTAATTCACACTAAAACACCAATAGGAGACATGAGAGAATGACCTTTTGTGATATCAATGACGAAAAATATTTAGAGACTAAAAATTGTGGTGCAAACAGGTTTTTAGGGGTTGTCCATAGCAATAAACTGTCTAGGAATTTATGGTGATCTTGTAATGTACCCTAGTCGTGACGATACAAAATTTACGATAAAGATGTTTGTGAACTAGGATGTTTGAAGTGGTATAGTACACTACCAGTAGTGTAGAAAGAAGACTTACTCTCCGTATGATCTCTAAAACTTCAGTTCAGTTTCTGTCACACTTCACTTTCACACGTTCTACTGTTACAAAGGATCGGGGTTATGGATTAGTTCTATTACTCTTTCCTGATGATTTAATGTCTTCACGTAAATAGTAAATGTCTGTCAGATGACAAAAAGACCGTCTTCTGAGTATTTATATCAAGGAGGAGTTCGTATGACATTCTCAAGGAGGTCTCGTCCTTGGTTCAGATCTCAGGACGACTATGTTTTTCATCTAAGAATGGTACGTAAATACAAATTTTTAATTTTGTTTTTTTTTTTCATTCTCTTGTTTATTTGTTCACCCGAACTTTGTAAATCCTTCATTTCGATTCTCATAGACCACTGGTTAGTATATATTTCCTAACCTCTACATTTTCAATGTCGGACCTCCCGACTGAGTTACCACTGTGGTAATTATGTTTATTCCTAGAGTCTTCGTACTTTTCTTCATTCTAAACAAATCCCGTGTAGTTTAAGTCCTATGAAGTCTTTAAATGCTCTGACTGTACTGGATATCCGTTGACCTTTTATGGTACGTCCTCGAGTTTAGTGTCAACCCCCTATATATACCCTCTGTCATTCTCTTTGGGATCCTCACTTTTATGGTTCTTTTTCATATATTTCTCCTGGTTTTTGTCTCGGGTTTTATGTTTATAAAATTCTCTTTTGTTCTCGGACCGTTTATTCAACGTTGGTCCATTGGTTGACCCTCAAATCGTTAGTCATACGAAAGTTTATTCGTTACATTTTTGACTTTATCTAATGTATCGATGTTAGTGTTAAGGGTCTAGTAGAAAACCTATAAATTCTTCGTATTTTGATGAAAAAGTCCAATACGAGACTCCAGTCAGAGGAGTGAACGTTTTACCTTGTCATTGATAAAGTATTCCAATATAATATTTACTCATACAAATATATTTTACAAAATTTGTCATGTGGTATGTATGATTCGTCCGTTACCCATAATTGACAATGATGATAAAAAGTGAGGGGTGAGGGGGTATTTTCATACCATAATTGACAAATCGTCTTTTAACTAATGGTGTGTCGATAGTCCTGGTGGGTCAGGTTTAGCAAAGGTTTTGTGTTAAAGTTTAATAAACGGGTATGTAGAGTAAAGAGTCTGGTATACTTCTAAAAAGTAGAGACTATTAAAGGATAAAAATTGGTTAGTGTCTCTAATTCACGAATGTAATAATTGTACTATTTCCTGGTTCTTTTTAATGTAATGACAATCAGTAAGGACTGTAGGAATCAGAACCTTTTGAAGGAGTTTAATAGTTTCACCATGTATAAAAATATAACGGGACACAGATGTACTAAACGGAAATTTTTGTATGTTTCGTCACGAGACTAAGATCCAAGATCCGCAGATCTTAGTGATCTGTCATGAAACTCTACTAATGAAAAGTTACAACGTCTTGGTGTGTTATTCAAGTAGTCAAGACAGAATGGATTGTGGTTTAGGAGAAAAAGGGAAGGTTTAATATTCGTGTCAGATAATATTTAAGAAATGAAAGGTTCGTAGGTATTGAAGTGTAGTGGAAAGTGGATGAGGTTGTAGTTAGTTGAAAGATGGTAATGGACGGGTGGAGACTTGGATGGTTGTTACACTTAAAGAGTTTTACGATTTGAAAGAGAAAGTGACGGAATTGGAGAGTTATAGAGAGTTATATTTTGACGATTTATTTGACGTGACGTGAATCCGTAACTAAAGTTTTTAGACTTTGGGACAGTCCATTACTTTGATTTGTTTAAAATAAAATCACCTATGTATAAAGTTTATCTTAAAACCAATGGTAATTAAAGAAGTATTCCTAGTTAGTCTGTTTGTGAACCGTTAATTAAATAGGATCGGAGAAAGGAGTAGACATTTTACTCACCAAACATGATCCATAAAAATTTTAAGAGATGGTTAAGGTTTTCAGATCTTAAGAAACAGAATTTCAGATGAACAAGTTAGATCATAGTTAGGATAGGTACCGTAAAACGATCTACGGTTTTTGAGTCCTCATTAGCCAAAGATTCAGGTTCCATTCCAACGTTGTGTGGTTTCCTTTTGGGTTGAATCACTTAACACTTTAAGGGTGATTTTATTTGAAGACCTTTACTTCTTTTAGAGGGGACCTATACTAATTTCATTGATTTATGATCCGTTTGTATTTTTCTTTTGTTTTTCGAATGTTGTACATAATACCATACCATGTTTTTCGTGTCCTTACCCTCAGTTCTTCAACGAAGATCACCGTCGAGACAGTTTCCGATAATAAAATCTGTACAACATTGGAGAACGGAAGAAGGAGTGGACTCTTTACTTCCCTTACTTGATCTGTCAGAACTCCTAAGGACGGTTTAGTTTTACTAAGATTCTATAAGCGACTAAAAATTTGGAGTGTTGACTATGTTTTAAGGGGTGTTTCGACATCAGCTCTACAGTGATGTGTGTTGACTGTAGTGACCAACTTCGGAGACGATTTACTTTATTACTTTAGACCCAATACATGAGTACACCCTTTCTTCGTCTCCTAAATCCCGAAAAATCAACAGATTACAAATTCATCTGGGAAAGTAAATAAAGACTAAGGGATACCGATTAGGAAGTACTGTATTCTATTAATTTCTAACTCACTAGTTGTATTTAAAATTCGGTGTTAAAAAGAGTTTGATCTCTTTATGTAAATTTTCTTTTCGGGTCTTTTCATTTTGAGATACCTAAACTTATCCCTGAAAGGATATCGTAAACCAATTGTGATTATATGTTATATTAATACTAATACCACGACATTTAAGAGTTGGTACATCTATATCTAATGAGTGAAAAATCTAATTAGAGTCGTTTTAAAATTAGGTTCAACCGTAGGAGGACGATGGGTCTCATGAAGAGTCGGTGGTGGAAGATGGTAATCATTGTTAAATAAAATAATAATCGGATTCATTTTGTGTTAGTCCTTTTATTTAGATGTTTTCGTAATAAATTACGTAGGGTTCATTCTACAAATCTTATAAGTTGTAGAACCCTATTATGATAGCTTTTATTTAGAAATATCACTTACGAGAAAATACCTTGTCAATATAGATTTGAAAGATGGTTTTTTGACAGTTATAAATACCTATTAGATGAAATAAAATATCCAGAAATCTGATGAATGGGACAAGTCTTAAAGTATTTCATAGATAAAACTCGAAACACTGAAAATTTTGGTATGTAAATCCGGGAATATGTGGAATCTAGTAAATAAGTAAACATTTTAATTAAAATATTCCTGTATTTATTAAGGAGATACTACGATGTCATTTACAAAGTTATGGTGACATTCTCCCACCAGGAATTTTTTTTTATCGTTAAGGATAGCCGTGGCTACGAAAAATTAAATGAGATTTTGGTCATTTCGAAACTGTAACCCATTCTAACAAAAACAGTGAAAAAAAAAATAGTAACACTTGAGTCACAAATAATTATTCCCACCCTAATATGGCAATGTTTTAAGGAACGTTAAAAATATAAAGGAGGAAAATAAAGAGATTGGGAAAAGAAGGGTCTGAAAACTAAGTGTACTCCGTCCGGGATCTTTAATAAAGAACTGTAAATTGACAGTGAAAGATAAATATGAAATATCCTTGTTTTACTTATGTAGGTGAGGTGAGATAAGAAGTCCTATTATTAAAGAACTTCCTATTGTCTAGTTGACTGAGCTTTCAATTAGAAAAATTCCATTAATGACTCGAATATATTAAATAAAGTGTCTTGTGTTGGGTAAAAACAAAACAAAACAAAATTAAACCAAAGAACCTCATACTTCGATTTCTAAGACTGAGTATACAAAAAAATGTTCAGACAATGACAAAGTAACAAATTCCTTGTATTTCATTGATGTAAACTCCAAAAACAGTTTCGGAAGTATAAATTAAGAAAAAAAGTACTAAGGTTCAGGAAACCCTAAGTTCCTATTTGATACACTTACAAGTGATGTATAAAGAAAATGATTTTATACTTCTAATCCTTTTTTAGATTATTTGAACACTTTGACGTTAATCTTAAACCTGGGTTTACGATTGTAAGTGTTTATTTTAAAAGATATGTAAGATATCTACATCCTCTGAATAATTAAATATAATAAGATATTTGTATATGAGATATAATTTGAACTAAATTGGTGTAAGGTGCCCAACTTAAACTCCCCACAAAATTTCACAACTCTCAAATCACAAATAAAAACATTAGGTTGTTGAAATAGGTTTTTACGTCTTTTAAAAAGACCGACCGGTCCTCCTTTTGTAAAGTCACAACTATTCAGGTAACTGACATTGTCGGGTCCTTCGTACGATTTTGTTTTCTTCTTTTTATAATCCATTGTACCCTCTTTTAAAGTATTACGTTAAGACGGGTAAACTACTGACTTAGATTGAAGGTTCTTATTACACTACGAAGAGTTTGATACACTTAAAATTACATAAAATTATAATGTCCATATATGTGATTATTATTTTGTTGTGTTTCTCGAATACAGTTATCGTTACGTTGTCAGTGAAATAGAAAATACAGTTGATTTTCTAAAGTCTTTACAATGAAGTACTTTTTACACCAGTATACCAAACCCTTGTGAAGAGTCCTGATGCGTCTATATTGAACTTCATTTAATTAAATACTTTTGTCTTATTTACTTTGGTTCTCACTGTCGATGTTCTGTTCGTGTTATTCGACCCCTCTGATGATCTGGTACGTACTTCTGACATTTTATTGAAAAAAAACGATCATTAAATGATAATATTTAGGTATATATTAATTCGTTGCATGTTAGCGGTACGTACAACCTTTATTCCAAAGTTAGTGTTGTATTTAATGAAGTTCTTTAAATTATAATGTCGTCGGTGAATTCAATCTTGTCTGTATGTCAGTAGGTCGGATCTAAACGCCGTTTGTTTACTATGTGGATTTTACTTTTATGTTGGTTAATAACTAAGAAGAATACCGTAAGTACGTACACTGAAAGAACTTTAATTATGTTCATTTTTTCTTAAGATCTTGACTTTTTTCTAATTATTTGACCTCTGAACATGTTGACGGGAAAGTCGGACTCTCAGTCTTTCACAAATACTTTAGTGATAAAGGGGAAAAAATTGCATGATTGTATTTTTGGTTTCGATTAAATTATAAATCTTACTTTTATGAGTAGTTTCCATAGACCTTTTTAATTGAACGTATTTGATTCCTTCTACTAATAAATAAGATGAAGTTTTTACCATAATTGAGCATTGTTAGAGTTGATGGATTCCTGTCTATACGGTTAATAGACGTCGGGTTCATTACAAATAATAGACCGAAGAGGGGTGTGAGTGTTATAACATTCTTACCGAAGATGTAATGTTTCGGTGGGACTGTAAGGGAGAGGAGGTAGTAATGTCCCTAATCTTGTAGTTGGTAACGAGGACGTTGTAAGTTGCTTAGACAGAGGAGAGTTTCTTTTATTTTTAGAAACAAAAACACAAGTGACTGTATACGGTTCACAGATCTTATTACGGACCGTGTATTATACACAAGTTATTTATTACTTACTTGTTCATAAACAACTCACGGATTCTCTGTTTTTCGTATTTTAATTTTCTTTTCGAATGCAAAATCGGTCAAAGAAGATCTCAAATTTCAAATAAAATTTAAAGTTGAAAATTATTGTATTCTTTATAAATAAGACATTATGAAGGTACTCCAAAAAGGGAAAATTTTGTAGTTTAATCCTGACATAAATTTTAGTTTATTAACACTTAATGACTGGACTGGGAAACCGTTCGAAGATCACAGACTTCTTCTTAATTATCTTTTGTTTGGTCCTTAAAAGAGGTAGGAAGATAACACTACAACTAGTCAAGAACGACTTAAGATTATATGAAGATCTTTTATTATGAGGAGTGGTTTTTCGTTAAGGAGACGAATTGTATGAGAAATATAAAGAATAATTTGTATCTTATTTTGGTCTTAAAAATACACTCGAGAGGGGCGGGTCGAAGTTGAAGTATAATGTCGGTGGGAACGAATGATATAAAGACGGTGTGATTGGGAGATAAGGAGTTTGTGTGGTTTGAGGTTCGAGTAAGGGTTGAATCCCGGAAACGTTACAGGTGACAACGAAGACTGAGATCTCGAAGTGTACTGACCGAGCGAGATCTGTAAGTCCAAAGTCGAGTTTACGTGTGGGTCAGTACGGAAGGGACTGGTAAGATTAATTAGAAGTGGGGTCGATAGTGTAGTGGGACGGGATAAAAGAGGTATTGTGTAAAGTGGTACACTTTAAGAGACCTAACGAATAAATACTTGACAAATTACAGATAGAGGGTGGTGACCTTGTGTCCATGGTACTCTCGTCCCTGAAATACAGTACAAGTCGTGATATAGGTGTCGTGGTTCCCGAAGGGACTATCGAGTCAACCATTCCTTAGACGGACGTTACGTCCTCTGGGGTCAAACTAAGGACCCAGTCCTTATAGGCGACCTGTTCCCGATCCGATGGGTGAGGTCATAAAAACCCGAAGGGAACAACGAGTCGACATTTCTTAGACGGACGTTACACCTTCTGGACCCAAGCTAGGGACTCAACCCTTCTAGGTGACCTCTTCCCTTTCAGATGGCTGAATTCATAAGACCGGATCTCTTAAGGCACCTGACATGTCAGGGACCCCAACGTTTGTTACCCTGTGCTGACTCACTGAAAGTGAAAGGTGTTGTTGTTTTGTTACGGACGAAACGTAATCCATATCAACTTACTTACTTATTTACTCATTTAAATTAAGTACCTAAGGTCACCTAAATGACTTCAGTTTTGGAATTGACTTTTACGCGTTTACGGAAGGAACGTATTACTTTTTATTACTTGAGTTTTCAAATATACGAGTCTCTGGACTTGTGGATCTACTTGTATTTATCTGTGTACACGTGTGTGTAAGTCTATAAGTGTACGTTACTTTATTCGTATCTGTGACTTTATGTTGTGTCTCTAGTGTCAGTTTCATCTTCTGTTTGTTCGTCCAAAATGACCACTCTTTGAGTTTTACAAACGATTCACCCTCTTTCATTCTTCAGTTTCTGTGTCCAACCAATCCATCCGTCCATTCTTATCGATCCTTCCTTAATTCTGTTCTCCAGTTGATTCGTCAAAGTTCATATGGACGTCCATGTCATCTTCTCTACGGGCAGAAACACATCGACGAAACGGTTAAGGTCAACTACTAACAAGTAGTTGGAAAGTAAATATTGGTGATGTTCACCGAAAGAAAAGAGGTTTCAGAGGTTTGTCGAAGGACGTGGATGTTTTTATATGGTTTAAACAGTTATATCAAAATGTTTTTCAATTCCACGAAGTGGTCCGAAATATCGAACTTGAGTTCCGTTGTGATGTTCGGAAAATTAGTCTCTCAGTTTTACTGTTTTTTATCAATACAGAACGAGAGATCATTCACAATGTTTGGACTGAACTTTTTATGTAAGAAATAGTGACGGTTGTTATAATTCTGGATACTAAGTCACGAAACGTTGAACGGGTGGTCATCATGCGGGACCCGTACCCGGGACTTATGTTTATTCTAAGTCCAAGTTGTATGACATGTCCTTCGGCAACAACAACAAGTCAGCGAAACTGTGAGGAATACTCAGACGGACAGTTTTATCCTATTTAGAGGTGTTTGTACGTGTATATGTTATAAACCCGGTTAAGAAAATTCAGATTTGAGTAAATCTATCGAGTTTACCCTCGCTCCTCTGACAACTCACTTTTTAAGAAAACCCCATCTACTACGGTCATGGTCTGACAATGGACGGATGGTGAATGACTGACCTATTCAATGAATTGGAAAATTATCTTTATATTTTTTAGAAGGTTTCGGTCGTCGTAGAGTTACTAGTTAACGACTTGTAAGGACGTCTAGATTCGGGTCTATAATTAAAGTTGACTGTTGAGAATTGTGTACAGTAACCTATATAATAAAACGGAGAGACACAAATCGCAAGGATTGACATTTCGACCCGAAGTCACTGACTAAAGGGTAAAAGAATAGTGGGTCTTTAATATTTAGGAGAGGTTATTACAAGAACCAGAGCTGACAATATAACTTTAGTCATAATATAAGTTTTCCCGATGACCACTCAATAGGATCACTAAAATAAAATGTAGTCTTTTCGAGCTCAAAGACAAGAATAAATACCAGCTAGTTTTTGGTTTGGCCCGCTAAGATTTCGTGAAATGGACGCACTGATTATTGTTCTAGACGAAAGACTTCCAGAAGGAAGTCACTTAGGAATATGGACATTTGTAGGTCTCACTTACTGAGTCATGACTTACCAAGTCCGTGGTGGAAAGGAGATGGATAAACATCCTGTTCAGCCAACATTGGCTCCGAGACCTAATAGACTTTACCTTTTTCTTTTTTTCTTTTTCGTCCGGAAAATTTGTCCGGTGACGGTTTGTCGTTACTGTCGTTGTTTAGGGGGTTAGCTTCGTGCCCTACAGTTGATCAGCTTGACCTCGGATAAACGATGAAAAAGTTTTTCGAGGAAAAAGGGCAGGACCCGGGGTTGCACCTCGGAGTGATTGGGATTTGCTAGATTTGCGGGGTAGAGTGGTGCAGCCCGTTCTTTACCGGGACGCTCTATCTCCTTCGTTCCGTTTCTGAGAATTTCTCTGCAACGTTTGATGCCTCCTTCTCACCCGACGCCCTTGTGCTCGGGACTCCTCTCCTGCGCGAGGACCCTGCGGCCTGTCCTTCCGCGGACTCCGCCTCCCTTCCGCGTCACCGGAGCCTGGCTCCCGCCGCCTCGTTCCGACCCCGTCCGCCCCCGCCGCGCGGACGTCCTGGCCAGCCGACCCCGGCTCGGCCCGGGGTGCCACGCGCAGTTTCCGCGCAGGGACTCTCCAGAACTCCTCGCCGGACGCTCCGCCCGGGCCCAGGCCCTCCGCCCGGCCTCGGGGCCGAGCCCCTCCGCCTCGGCGACTTTCCTCCCCGCTTCGGCCTCCTTCCTCTCCGCCTCCGCCTCTTAGCCTCCCCTTTTCGGCTCCCCCCCCCCCTCCTCCTCGACCTCTTCCTACCCCTCCTCGCCGGGTCCTTCCGCCGCCCCTTGTCCGTCTCCTCCGCCTCCTAAGACTCCTCGCCCCCTCGCCTTCCTCCCGGGTCAGTCCGCGACCCTCCTCGGCCGGCTCCCCGCCGCCGTGGACTCCAGCTCGACGATCCCCAAGAAGCGCTCGCGGCGCCAGTCCGTTCCAATGGCTCCAATCGCCAGTCCGACCGCCGTCGCTGACCGCTCGCGTCTCGCCGCTCGGGTCGGCGTCGGGCGGGCGGAGGGGGTGAGTGAACGTCTGACAGCACGCGGCTATGTGTGCGTTACTCCAGCAGTTTCGACCACCAGGGATGTCATTGTTTTTGCGTGAAGTATCGCGCCCAAGGCGTCGGGGCTTAGCGTTCCCGGCCTACACTGCATAGCCTCCGGTGCGCCCGCCGGCGCAACCCACCTTCTTGGCCTTCAGCCGGCACCGGTGGTCCCCCGTCACCCGCGGACCAGACACAGAGGCCCCTACCCTCCTTTCGTTGCTGACGAGGACCGGATTCACGACCGGTGAAAGCATTCGGAAAACGCACATCCTCAAGTACCCTGGAAGTATCATTCCTCCACCCTTTAACTGTTAAAAAAAAAAGTTTTCACCCTAAATTTTATTATTAGTACTTCAGAGTGTGGGAATACAAACGTCGGACCAAGCCATGGTGTCTAGAAAATTACTATGTCTTCAAACCCTAAGAAATAACTGATGGAACAAAACAGTTCTCTGTAAACTCTCTACCAAAACGAAGGTTCAGACAAGTCCCGTAGACCCCCTTTTTTTTTTCAGGGAAAATTTTTAGGGAGTAATCGAACCCGTGAAGGTAGACACTAAGAGTTCATCGGCCTCGGGGTGTCTCAGAGATCCTTCGATGTCTTTCTGTCATTAGAGTTAATCGTTCGTAACACACATTTTATCTCCGCAATTCCGGACCTCGGAGACAGAGACAGAACCTTGGGTAGGTAAATTGATAAATTTTGCATTTTAATGGTATTTAAATTTAAGATTCGTTTATATTTTAACATACAATCGTACTCACTTATGTTGTTTACACAATGTGAATCCGTCAGTCCATCTCTCCACTATAAAGTTCTGCCAAGAAACAGGATGCTGGTACTGATCCTAGTAACGGACGAAATAAAGTAAGATTACAAAAGACATACAGGATGGATTTTAAAGTCAAATCGACTATACATACGAAATGTAACGGACCAATATATGTCTTCTCTACGATACTCTTCTTTAAGAAAATTTATGGTCTCCTCCAACCTCCATTTAATCTGGAATTTGTACCCGATTTTAATGGATACTTTACCGTTGGGTGAGGTCATGAGAACGGACCTTTTAGGGTACCTACCTTCTCGCACCAGGTCTCAGGTACCCCAGTGTTTCTCATCCTGTGCTGACTCGCTGAAGTGAAAGTGTAAGTGAAAGTTCACATAAAGATTGTTCTGAAACATAGAACTCTGAACTTATTTGCAGAAAAACTCCCCACCATAACTCGCTGACTTGACTTGACTTGACTACGACGATGGGGAAAGAACTATGGCTTAAAGCACTTAATTATTTTGATCAAAGTGGACCTCCTCCTTTACCGTTGGGTGAGGTCATAAGAACGGAGCTCTTAGGGTACCTGTCTCATCGTACCACCTGATGTCAGGTTGTACTGACTTCACTGAATCGTATCCATGCATGTCAAAGTAGTATTGTCATTTATTTCTTTCTAGTACCAATTTATTATTTTATATTCGTATTCGTATAAAAGACGGTTTATTTCCTTATTTCATACTTATAAATAACCTTATATTTCTGTTTTATAAGGTTTTATAAGACATTAAGTCTTTCTAGAGCGGAACACAGACACTATAAAAAGGATATAGACCTTCTATATTTAATTTCCTCGTGACAAGACTACTCGAGTACCTCTCATTATTCGTGTACATCTTCATCTTATAAGAATTAAAGATCTTTTATTCTTTTAGCTTATAGATTACTTTGTCTCGGAGCGGTTTTGACTCAAAGGTATGACTCAATCACTGTTAAATAGACTTTGGAAAAGGGGAACGACAGAGAAGACCAGGGTTAGGGAAAGAACAGGGGAGACTGGAGTTAGGATACGATTACCTCGTGATTAGTTGGTCTCAGTCAGGTGATTTTAACGACAACAACGTCTATAATAGTAAGACCATTTTAGAGTCCAATAAAGAGGTCCCGTTTTACTCGAGTGTCTGGGGTCTCGTTGCCAGGTCTCTTAAGATTTGGTCTCTGTAAAACTGAGGACTTTAGTAATAATTCTTTATAGTCTTTACAGTGAAACAAGAAGGGGAAATTTTGTAGGGGTTTTGAGTTTCTGGTTCTTCCTCACGTGGACTCTGAACATAGGGTGAGGGAATGACACGTCACGAATAACCGATTGAGTTCAGACTGAGAAACGCTGGGATAACTAACACCGACCGGTCGGAGGAGACGGGTACCCTAAGAGGTCCGTTCTTGTGACCTCACCCAACGGTACAGGAAGAGGCCCCCTAGAGGGGATGGGTCCCTAGTTTGCGTCCGGAGGGTTTAACGTCCGTCTAAGAAATGACAAACTTGGGGGTCCCTTCTGGGTGGCAGGACTTACGGGACGTTTATTTAGGAATGTAACGACTTTTGAGGACGACAGTTCTTAAACCGAATAACACCGTGTTCATATACTCGGAAACGAACCAATATAATTATGAAATTTACACGATCTGAAATTAATTTTTAGAAGAACGTCTTTAACTAGGTCTTTGTAAATTTTTTGGGTTCTAATGTATTAATTACATTTTAAAACCTTTAATACAGAAAAGAGACAGAACATTCACAATTCATACGTAAAATAAACGAACCCACACAAAAAGAATATGTCCGAATGACTAGTTTATTTAATTATAATGAAATTTTAATTATAATGAAGATTTTAATTATTTAATTATAATGAAGATTTTCTAAATACTAATACTTATTAATTTAAAGAAAAGTTGACGTAATTCAATTATAAGACCGTTTGAAATAAAGTTATCATTGACACGAAGGACCATACGGTCAAACTTCTATTAAAGGTTCTAGAAATTTGTGAAAAATTTTTTAACACATGACTGTAATTTAACTCAATTATTAATCACCTACTAACACCGTGTTGATCTATGAAAAATTTCAACGTATCTTATGACTTTGTGACCAAATTTGATTTGTATTAAGACTGAAATATATAAAAACGAAGAATAAACTTTACGATATCTCTTCGATACAGAACCTCAACACATTACTTAAACAAGAAAAAACGATGAAATCCTTCAACAGTTATCCTAAAGACACCGAACATCTTCTACAACAGTACACATCAGAATTTAAGACGATCGGATAGTTGTACGAATATACAGTCTGTCAAAAGCTAATATAGGTGGGACGTGAAAAGATAAATTTAATCTTTAATCAGTGAAATCAATTTTTAATATCAATTATACCCACCAATTCTGAAGAGTTCCTCATCGTCACGTCTCTTAATACTGTCATAGACACGAAAACAAAAAGTTCCTTTTCCTTATCAACAAAAAAAGAGATTTCGTTCAAAAAATAAAGGTATTAAGAAATATACGAAATTTTAATAACTCTTGGAGTTTCTCGAACCTAAATACATCTAATATTACAATCAATATTGATAACTATAAATAGTATAATCTCTGATTTTTTACTCTTGTAAAATTGTATAAATAACTAAGTAACTTTTCATCGTTACTACTCGTAGAACCTACAACTGTATTTACTGGATAAAAATACTTGTTATTGATAAAAAGTTTTGTTTGTAAAAGTACTCTTCTTCTCGTACAAAGTGTAAAAACGTTTAGACAAATGATAGACCCGAATGTTTTCTTTCCTTAGACCCAGGAACATAGACGAAACTGTAAATTAGGTAACGTAATAGTGTGTAGTGTGTCGGAGACATTTTGAGGTGATATATAAGTACTTTCTTGACCATACAACGATTGGGAAAGAACTATGGTTTAAAGTGGTGAAACTCTCCTATTCTCAGTTTGTTTTGTGTGTTGTAGAATTATAATAATACTTTTAACAAAACTGGAGTATCTAGGACATTTCCTTATACTCTGAATTTTTTCTGTCTTGAATCTTTTACTTAAATAAATCCAAACAAATATTATGGACTTAGACTTTTCTTAGATTTTTACAATTTTACAAATCTCATGACGTAATCAAATCTACCACAACGAAGGAAATAAATCATTTATTACGAAGGTGGATGGTATCCTTTCTAATAAGAAATGGAACGGTCAGGCTAGTGAAGTACCCTTTGTCCCTTTTTCACCTTTGTGACCGTCTAAAATAAAAGAACCCGAGGTTTTAGTGACACCTGTCACTGACGTCGGTACTTTAATTTTCTACTAACGAGGAACCTTCTTTTGGATACTCTTTGGATCCGTCACATAATTTTTCTTCTCTGTAATAAAACGGTTGTTTGCAAGGAAATCAATCTCGATACCAAAACGGTCACCAGTACATGCCTACAACTCTCAACCTGGTATTTCTTTCGACTCACGACTTCTTAACTCCGAAAATTTAACACCACGACCTCTTCTGAGAACTCTCAGGAAACCTGACGTTCCTTTAGTTTGGTCTCTAAGGCTTTCCTTTAACCAGGACTTATAAGTAACCTTCCTGACTACGACTTCGACTTCAGAAGTTATGAAACCGGTGGACTACGTTTCTTGGCTGAGTAACTTTTTCTGTGACTACGACCCTTTCTAACTCCCGTCTCCTCTTCCCCTGCTGTCTCCTACTCTACCAACCTACCGTAGTGGCTGAGTTACCTGTACTCAAACTCGTTTGAGGTCTTGTATCACTTCCTGTCCCTTCTGACCACACGAGGTCAGGTACCCCACCGTTTTTCGACGTGTACTGAAACGGTGATTTGTTGTTGTTTTTAGACGGACTTATCGTTTTTAACAGAATGTTCTTATTAAAAGATAGTGAATTCAACGGAAAGAACATAGGAACTTATAAATTCCCCCTTTATTCATGTCTTGTATTTAGAAGTGAAGATTATCACAAGTCAAATAAGCGAGTCAGCACAGGTTGAGAAACACTGGGGTACCTAACGTCGTGAGGTCCAGAGGGACAGGTAGTGGTTCAGGGTCTCAAATGAGTTTGAATACAGGTAACTCAGCGACTACGGTAGGTCGGTAGACTATGAGACAACAGAGGAAGAGGAGGACGAAAGTTAGAAAGGGTCGGAGTCCCAGAAAAGTTTACTCAGTCAAGAAGGCTAGTCCACCGGTTTCATAACCTCAAAGTCGAAGTCGTAGTGAGGAAGGTTACTTATAAGTCCTGACTAAAGGAAATCCTACCTGACCAACCTAGAGGAACGTCAGGTTCCCAGAGAGTTCTCAGAAGAGGTCGTGGTGTCAAGTTTTCGTAGTTAAGAAGTTACGAGTCGAAAGAAATATTAGGTTGAGTACATAGGTATGTACTGATGACGTTTTTTGTATAGAAACTGATAAACCTTGAAACAACCGTTTCATTACAGAGACGAAAAATTATACGACAGATCGAACCAGTATTGAAAAGAAGGTTCCTCGTTCGTAGAAATTAAAGTACCGACGTGAGTGGTAGACGTCACTAAAGTCCCGGGTTTTTCTATTTCAGATAGTGACAAAGGGGTAGATAAACGGTAATTCATTACCCTGGTCTACGGTACTAGAAGCAAAAGACTTACAACTCAAAATTCGGTTGAAAAAATCAGAGGAGAAAGTCAAAGTAGTTCTCCTAGAAATCAAGAAGAAACGAAAGAGGGTATTCCCAGCATAGTAGACGTATAGACCCCAATAACTATAAAGAGGGCCGTTAGAACTAAGGTCGAAACGAAGGAGGTCGGGCCCTAAAGAGTACTACATGAGACGTATATTCAATTTATTCGTCCCACTGTCATATGTCGGAACTTCATGAGGAAAGGGATAAACCTTGGACAACAAGGTACAGGTCCCGATTGATAACGATGGACTGGACGTATGTCTAAAGAATTCTCCGTCCAGTACATCAGACCATAAGGGTAGAGAAATTCTTAAAAGGAGTCTACTGTGAGTCTACTGGTAATATAGATGATGACACCCGTTCTTAGGGAATCTTCTTTACCTCATCGGTAGCATCCAGTTGTTTTCTCAGACTTTACGTCATGAACCTACGTTAGAGTTTTTGTCTTCTTACGAGAGACAAGTAGAGGTTCCGTTTGGTAAGTGATAGTGTCATTAGGTTCAGATACGGGTCTGGTTATTACGACTTCTTCGACTTCAACTTACCAAGATACTTCTGGATGTTCTGGAATGTCTTGATTATGGGGGTTTTCTACAGGAAAAGTAATATCCCCTGACCTTACGTTGTCATCCTTCAGTTCTTTGTGGACCTCATTGTCCGTTTAAACCGGAACCTCATGTCTTACTTCGTCCCGTTTCCGATTGTCCCAAACGGTTCTCTTACGTGACCAGTATCGTTTGTGGGAGAAGGTTGTTGTGTTCTCTTCTGAGATGTGTACCTGTAGTGGTCTACCGGTTGTGGCTTTAGTCTAACTAATATAAGAAACTTCGGTTTCTACCTCTTTGATATGTCAGTCGTTTTTGTTCTGGTTATCGACTGACACCGAGTCTAGTAATTGAGGAATGACGTTTTAAATCTGAATTTAACTTCTTTCATCCCTTTTGGTGGTCCGGTAAGTCCATACTGGATTCAGTTTAGAGAATACTAATGTGTTACTTTCACTCTTTATCTAAATTCCCTGATCTAGACTATCTGTCTCACAGACTACTTGATATCTACCTCCAAACACTGCAACATGTCCTCTGTACCTAGTTCTCGTAGGGGCACCTTTTCTTTACGTTTTTTAGTTTTACCGACAGACCCCTCCGGAATGTTTATCGACACTTTTCTTCTCTTCGCTTTTCGTTTCCTCTTTTCCTTTTTCTTTGTATGCTCGTAGACTTACGTCTCAAGGTTTCTTATCGTTCCTCTCTATTCTTTCGGAAGGAGTCTCTAGTTACTTTTCTTTATCTCCTTTTACTGTCTTATCCTTTCTGATCTCTAGAAAAGTTCTTTTAATCTCTATGGTTCCCGTAAAGTACGTTTCTACCCGAGCTATTTCCTGTCTTTACCATACCTGGATTGTCTTCGTCTTCTATAATTCTTCTCCACCATTCTTATGCGTCTTCTTGACATGTTTTTTCTAGAAGTACTGGTTCTATTGTTGCTATCACATAAGTGAGTGGATCTCGGTCTGAAGGACCTTACACTTCAGTTCACCCGGAATCTTTCGTAGTGATACTTGTTTCGATCACCTCCACTACCTTAAGGTCAACTCGATAAAGTTTAGGAGTTTCTACTACGACACTTTCACGACGTGAGTTATACGGTCGTTTAAACCTTTTGAGTCGTCACCGGTGTCCTGACCTTTTCGAGTCAAAAGTAAGGTTAGGTATTCTTTCCGTTACGGTTTCTTACGAGTTTGATGGCGTGTTAACGTGAGTAGAGTGTACGATCATTTCATTACGAGTTTTAAGAGGTTCGGTCCGAAGTCGTCATGCACTTGACACTTGAAGGTCCACAAGTTCGACCAAAATCTTTTCCGTCTCCTTGGTCTTTAGTTTAACGGTTGTAGACGACCTAGTACCTTTTTCCTTCTCTAAAGGTCTTTTTATAGATAAAGACGAAATAACTGATACGGTTTCGGAAACCGATACACCTAGTGTCATTTGACACCTTTTAAGACTTTCTGTACCCTTATGGTCTGGTGGACTGGACGGAGAACTATTTGGACATACGTCCAGTCCTTCCTTATCAATCTTGACCTGTACCTTGTTGTCTGACCAAGGTTTATCATTTTCCTCATACAGTTCGACATATAACGGTGAGACGAATAAATTGAATATAAGTCTCGTGTAGTACTCTTTGCGACCCGACTTTCTTCGTGTTCCACCTTAGTTCTAACGGCCCTCTTTATAGTTATTGGAGTCTATACGTCTACTGTGGTGGGAATACCGTCTTTCACTTCTCCTTGAGTTTTCGGAGAACTACTTTCACTTTCTCCTCTCACTTTTCAACCAAATTTGAGTTGTAAGTCTTTTGCTTCTAGTACCGTAGACCAGGGTAGTGAAGTACCTTTAATCTACCCCTTTGTCACCTTTGTCACAGTCTGAAATAAAAAACCCCGAGGTTTTAGTGACGTCTACCACTGACGTCGGTACTTTAATTTTCTGCGAATGAGGAACCTTCCTTTCAATACTGGTTGGATCTGTCGTATAAGTTTTCTTTTCTGTAATGAAACGGCTGATTCCAGGTAGATCAGGTCCGATACCAAAAAGGTCACCAGTATATACCTACACTCTCAACCTGACACTTCTTTCGATTCGTGACTTCTTAACTACGAAAACTTGACACCACAACCTCTTCTGAGAACTCTCAGGGAACCCGACGTCCCTCTAGGTTGGTCAGGCAAGATTTCCTCTACTCAGGACGCACAAGAAACCTTGCTGACTACGATTTCGACTTTGAGGTCATGAAACCGGTGGAGTACGCTTCTCAACTGAGTAACCTTTTATGAAACTACGACCCTCCCTAACCCCCGCCCTCCTCTCCCCCTACTGTTTCCTACTCTACCGACCTACCGTAGTGGCTGAGTTACCTTTACTCAAACCCACTTGAGGCGCTTAACCACTACCTGTCCCTCCGGACCGCACGACGCTAAGTACCCCAGTGTTTCTCAGCCTGTGCTGACTCACTGACATGACTTGACTTGACTTATGTTAAGTACCTTAAGAGATCCGGTCTTATGACCTCACCCATCGGAAAGGGAAGAGGTCCCCTAGAAGGGTTGGATCCGTAGCTTAGGTCCGGAGGGTGGAAGGTCTACCTAATAAATGGTCGATTCGGTGTTCCCTTCGGGAATAAATAATAACATTGACATGTATTACCGGACGGAGTCTCTCGGGACGAACGGGGAGGTAGACGGACTGGGAACCCGGTCCCACGGAAACAAACCGAGTATTCCTCTATCGAACTGGGACGGGTGGACACTTCCTAACATTGTAAGAATGCAAGAAACACACCCTTTACCACGGGGAGTAGACGACGAATGACCGTACCGAGTCTTTTAGTGTAAACCCTCCGGTCTTAGTGTCTATCAACACCGTAGAAACAAATAACTATACTGTCCTCTATAAGGTAAAGTATGTGGACACTTTACTGACATTCATTCACTTTGACTGGTAAGACCCTCTATAAACATTCTTAATTTACCAGTAAAATGAAACAAACGATTGGAGGGGGGTAGAGACTAGGTATTTCTTGTACCGTAGGTTCGGGGTTGTTCTATCAATAAATGTCTGTAATCAGACGGTAGAAGATCCGGTCAGTCCAGAGACTAATTTCAATATAAGGGACCCACTGTGATCACCACTTCTTGGGTCAACGGTTACGTCCTCTGGATTCGCTGTACCCAAGTTGGGTACCTAGTCCTTCTAAGCGACCTCCTCCTTTACCGTTGGGTACGGTCATAAGAACGGATCCTTTAGAGTAACCGTCTTCACCCGATGTCAGGTATCCCAGTGTTGTTGTGTTGACTTCACTGAATCGCACACAACGGAGTTGTGGACCAGAGAGTCTGAATAACCGGATAGTACCACTCGTCTCACTCGAACCTGAGTTATTGTTATGATCTTTATTAATCCAAACAAATTATATAATGACATCATTTCCACGTACCCTTTTCAACAATCTAGTCTTCCTGTAAATCGGAAATGATTTAATTCAAACAAAACCATTTTATAACCATATTTGTAAAGTCTTTAATGTACGAGATACCCTTTAGGGACCGTTAAACAGTCACGGGAGACACTACTTACACGGGAGGTTTTATGACAAAATGAAAGTCTTTATTGGGAGTAGTTTTGAGGACACTTCATCAATATATGATACTTCACCAATATACGTCTTAAAAGTCAGTCAAGTCAAGTCAGCGAGTCAGTACAGACTGAGAAACGTTCGGACACCTGACGCCGTGCGGTCCGGAGGAACAGTAAGTGGTTACGGTCCTCAAATGAGTTTGAGTACAGGTAACTCAACCACTACGGTGGGTTGGTGGAGTATGAGACAGGAGGGGAAGAGGAGACGGAAGTTAGAAAGGGTCGTAGTCTCAGAAAAGTTTACTCAGTCAAGAAGTGTAGTCCACCGGTTTCATAACCTCAAAGTCGAAATCGTAGTCAGGAAGGTTACTTATAAGTCCCGACTAAAGGAAATCCTAACTGACCAAACTAGAGGAACGTCAGGTTCCCAGTGAGTTCTCAGAAGAGGTTGTGGTGTCAAGTTTTCGTAGTTAAGAAGCCGCGAGTCGAAAGAAATATTAGGTTGAGAGTGTAGGCATGTACTGATGACCTTTTTGGTATCGAAAAAGATCCACCTGGAGATAATACTATCTTATTTGTTATCGTTAGTTAATTGGTGTCGGTAATTTAGAGAATTACTAGAACAACATAAGATTTCGAATGGACTTCCAAGATGATATCCGATCTCAAACATAGTAGTTGTTTCTTCTTATTAGAGTCTCGGAGTACCTTTTCCTGGTATGGTCCATGAAATGTACTCACGGTAAAGTTTCTCATCTAAATACTCGATTGTAATGAATCTATTGAACATTTGGTCTTGTCACCTGACTCCGTTTTAAAGGTCTTAATAAAAATTAGGTCAATTTCGAGTCTTGTGATATCTCAGTCTATTGGTCCTTCCTACACGATTTGTTACGGTTCGGAAGGTATTCTATGGGTTATTAGGAAAAAGAGGGGAAAGTTTTAGAAAGTATCAAAAAGTACTCTATATTTCGGATCCAAAAGACTGTACGTAAAATCTTCCTTATAGTATATATGAACGAGTCCATTTTATTTGTATCTCGATGACGACTCTTAGATTTCTTTTATACCTTTTATTTCATCGTAATCAATAGGAATACTATTCCCACTAAAGTATAACCAAAATATATTGACTTTCACTTTCAGTGAGTCAGCACATACTGAGAAACGCTGAGGTACCTGATATGTCATGTACCTCAAGAGGTCCGGTTTTATGACCTCCCCCATGGGAAAGGGAAGAGGTCCCCTAGAAGGGTTGGGTCCCTAGTTTGGGTCCAGAGAGTGTAACGTCCACCTAAGAAATGGTCGACTCGGTGTTCCCTTCGGGGAATATTGGATCCTTAATAAAATAAAAAATTATCAAGTCTCCTTTTGACGTTACTTATATACGGTATAAATAAGTATAAGAAAAATATAAAAAAAACAAAGAGGAGAACGATAAAAGAGACGGAGGGGTAGTTAAACCAATCGATAGGAAGTTCTAAGTCTTCTGCACGTTAAAGGAGGTCCTTCGGGAAGAGACTGGGAACATTCCATACAAGTAATACACGTTTATGACGAGAAACGGATGGGAACAGTATTAAGAACTACAAATTTAATGGACATGTGAGAAAAGAAGAAGACCTGACATTTCAGATTTTCCTCACCTCTGGTCCAGATTCAGTAGAGACTTAAAGATCTTAAATCACGACAGGAACCTTAGATCTTCTATGAGTTATATATAAATAACTTGTTTTTCTTAATATAATAATCCATGGTACGATCCAGGATACCCCTTATGTTTCTATTTATTTTGTATCATGGAAAAGATAGAGTTGTTATCTACTTAAATAAGTATCTGACTAGTTTCCGAACACGTGAAAATCTTAATTTTTTGGTACCTTAGGCAAGAAAAATAAAATACCTGTCCTTTGTTTCTAAGTTTATTTAACACTAAGAAAGGGGTCATCGTCCCGATTATTATGATCGTCACCTAACTTAGATTCAGATGTCTACGAACGGTTCCGTATGATGTCACTGAATAGGAAATCGCTACTCGGATGTCATTACTATAGATAAAATATTATATTTCTTTATTGTCGTTGTACTAGAATTTCAGACTATTTGGTCGTTACAAAGAAGAATTAGATTCATGGCGTACAATATCTTAGGAATTTGATGGACAACACGAATCTAAATAAAGGAATTAAAAAGTAGTAAGTAGGTTTTAAAGATATATAGGAAATGATAATTTAATTCACAGAAAATAGTTTCGACTCTGTACGAAACACCTAGGTTACACAAGAACTTTTAAACGGTTTTGAACTGAGAGGGAAACAAAGAGGAGGAAGGTTTATAATGACCACCATTAAAAGAATGACAATCCCTGTGTTTTTATTAATAAAGAACAGATGTGACCAGTTTAGTTTCTTGATATTATCTCAACTAAAAACCTCTTGACATCTCTTTTACCAAATTTCTCATCGTTGTATACGGTGACGTTTATACCATGAAACTGTATTTTTAATAAAATTCGACTTCCATTAACTCTTCTCCCTCTATGTCCTTTTTGAGACGGGATGGCTTAAACGGATTTTCATGAACATTTTCTATTAACGAGGAACCTTCCTTTCGATACTGGTTGGATCTGTCGTATAATTTTTCGTCTCTGTAATGAAACGGTTGTTTCAAGGTAGATCAGTCAAGTCAAATCAACGAGTCAACACAGGCTGAGACGCTTGGGTAGATCAGTTCCGATACCAAAAACGTCATCAATACATACCTACACTCTCAACCTGATATTTCTTTCGACTCACGACTGCTTAACTACGAAAACTTGACAGCACAACCTCTTCTGAGAACTCTCAGGGAACCTGACGTCCCTCTAGGTTGGTCAGGTAGGATTTCCTTTAGTCAAAACTTATTAGTAACCTTCCTGACTACAACTTCGACTTTGAGGTTATGAAACTGGTGGACTACGTTTGTCGACTGAGTAAACTTTTCTGGGACTACGACCCTTTCTAACTCCCGTCCTTCTCTTCCTCTGTTGTCTCCTACTCTACAAACCTACCGTAGTGGCTGAGTTACCTGTACTCAAACTCATTTGAGGCCCTCAACCACTACCTGACCCTCCGGACCGCACGACGTCAGGTACCCCAGCGTTTCTCAGCCTATGTTGACTCGCTGATTTGACTTGACTTAACTCAACATTTCCACAGGGGAGGGGAGACATTGTCCTACCTGTCTTCAATTGGTAGTCTCTGTTCATATCTGGGAATGTCGGACTTCAGTTGTAGTCTCCTTAGATATTTTGTTCGAAATGATTAGTCGAAAATACCAGGGAATCAAAGGGGTATATAAATGGAAGAGGATTAAACAGTGGGGTTTTTGAGTTTTAGGAAAAGGAAGTAGAACAGTGAAGATATTCTTAAACAAAAATAAGTTTTGACGATATAGTACAGTTTGAGATTGGTAGGGAAAGTCAATGAGTAATAACTTATATACCTCGTACATGGACTATTTGTCCGATTATTTGAAGACAAACAACAAGAGAACAATTAGACAGAAAACAGTCAGATTAAATGTGCCGGGGTCGACCTCTTTCCATCTCCCTGTTTTTTCTAAGAAAAGAAGGAGCTGTCAAATAATTATCTATAAAAATAAAGTCGGTACAAAAATTTTAAGGTTGATCTGACGGATTAAAGAAGTTCTAGGATAACTTATTTTACTTCATGAAGTAAATGGGTTCTCATACGTTCTCCCGATATTTTAGTTCTAAGTTTTCCTATGGGTTTTTTCCTATACTTTCTTTTATGCTTCTTCGTCTTTGTTACTAAAGTTAATTTAGTCTACTTTCAAAAACCGAATTTAATTTTTTTTTTGGTGATATGTCCATATTTTAACTCCAAAATTACTTGACATTACTCACTCTCAACCGACGTGGTGATGAACTCAATAGTGTCCGTCCCTGTTTTGATTAAAAATAACTCGTGTGAATTACACTGTTCGTTACACAATCTGTTTAATGTGTAGACTAGAGAAAAAATAGTCTGAATTTAACATTCTGAAAAGGTTTGGGATAGACATATACTTTAATGACGAATATTTTTTAATGTGATGTTTAGTATAGTTTCGATGTTATAATGAATTTATTAATTTTACTTGGAAACACCAAAAATGAAGTGTAAGGAAGGATCCGATGTTTCTGTTTCTAGTCTTTGGTATTTTACGAAAGAAATCCATTTTAGGTTAACTCATACTTTGTTCAGTGGATTTACTTCCTAAATTAAGATAATAATACTGATACTCTGATTAAATATATAGAATAATGGTTGATAAAAACCTTCTTCCTTTTTAGTAAATACACTAGGACTAATATACTCATATACGAAGGACATACCTAGTCACTACAATTAATTCGGGACAACACATTTTAATAGTATTAGTCGGATTGATATTTACTATTTTACGAACTAATTTCCTCTGAGATGACTTATTTTGTATTAAGGTCTGTAACGAATTTAGGTAATAGACTATCTTCCGATCACGAATCTACTTAGTTTTCGACAATTCTGAATCTAAAAAAAGTTCTTACGTTCAAAAGATTTTCTAGACTCAACAAAATCAATTAAACAAAATGAATAAAGAGAAATAGATTAAAAACGATTGTATCGTTTTTGATACCTTATATTGTATGGTAAAAAATATTTATAGTCTCAGTACCAATCTAACGAATTATTTTTCTTTAATTAAGTTTTGATAAGTAACTCGTGAATTATATATGTTAGTTATATATATAGACGATGTGTGTCTATCTGATCTGTCGAATCTCAGATCACTTTTGTGTGTTTCTATAAACGTTTATACACCACTATTTCTCGTTATTTCCTGACTCGTTACGTCCTCTCTTATTGCCCCCAACCCCACCGTACCCTTAAATAAAATCTAAGTTACCAGTCTCTTTCGAAGAGACGTCTTGGCTGTAAATTCGACTCCGAGTTTTCTATTCCTCGGTTGGTCCTCTTCTGACTCCCTTGAGAGTGTAAGTATGTACTGATAACCTTTTTGGTATCGAAACTGATATATCTGGAAACAGCCGTTTCACTACAGAGACGAAAAATTATACAACAGATCCAAACAGTATTGAAAACAAGGTTCCTCGTTCGAAGATAATTAAAGTACCGATGTCACTACAGGTGTCACAGAAATCTCAGGTTCTTTTATTTTAGACAGTGAGGAAGGTGAAAAAGGGGTAGACAAACGACTCCTCACTACCCTGCCCTACGGTACTAGAATCAAAAAACTTACAACTCAAAGTTCAGTGAAAAATTGAGAGAAGAAAGTGGGAGTAGTTCTAAAGGGGAAGTGAAGATATTCTAAAACTTAAGGATTCTCGAGAAAGAACAAGTAAATTTCAAGGGAAAAATATCGTATGACAAGAAAATAGAACTTAAATCATAGTAGAGTAAAGAGACTTCTATAATAATTATCCAAAAACAAACAAACAAAGAAAAGAGAAACTGGAAACAATGACGACGACGACAACAAGACTAGAGACAGAACGTAAAATCTTTGAAATAAGTTTATAGATCCTTGAATTGGAATTTATAAATTCTCACTACGTGTTTTTTTCTTCAAGACAGAAGTAACAACCCTGAAGTGACACATCATTGACCATTCTTTAAGTCAGAAAAATTACCCTCTGGGGTTTATAGTCACAGACATCCCGGAATATGAACATAATCGAAGGGGTCTTAGGATAGAGGGGTTGACTATCATAGAATCTTTGGTTGGTCGTCTTTCCACTGTCTCCCGTCAGAATTTTAAATAACTTAACTGTGAGTTAGCGTTAAAAGTAATTTGAAGTTTTAGGTCGGCAGTCGATACGAATAACAAAAGTTGTGATCTCGAAGAAAAGACCTTTCTACAAAGTTCGTGATATCTTTTATTCTGAACTGAGAAAAAAAAAGTTGGATTTGGTAACAAAATGAAAGTTGATTTAGTTGTTTGTTCGAAGGAATTGTTGTTCTTTGTGGACTGGGAGGTGTGTCACTTTTTCTTATAACGTAATTGAGAACTTAGAAAACAACTTTAACTATTCCTTGAAACTCCTAGATTAAAAAAAGAATATGTATGAAAACTAGTTAGGAGAAGAAAAATCGAGAGGGAAGTTTGACATGGAGTCTCTATAGGTCATTGAAATTTAATTTTTGACTTGGACAGTGGTAGTTGGAATCCAAAGTCGAAAAGGTCAAATTCATTCGAATTGTCAGTAGAGTAGACAACGAGAGGTCGAAGGTTTTAAAACAACTGAAGTGAACAGACGACAAAAGAGGAGAGGACAAGAGAAGTAGGAAGAGATAAATATGGAATTTTTTTAAGGAAATAACAGTGCAGTCACCTCGAAGTACGTCGTCGTCTCTATTTACTACAAAGATTAGAAGGATCAAATTGACCTTCAGAACATCGTGTGAGATATACCTCTTTATTACGGTAGGTTCGATTATTGTAATTTCTACCCTCTGACTCTTCGGGTGACCGTTTTTCTTTTAGACAAAGTCTCTTTGTACTTTATTCGTCAAGATATTATACATTCAGTATATATACTGATAAATGACATGACCTTTTCAGACAACGATGTCTTTTGACTCAATATAATTGAAAGTTTATGAATTTTAATATCCATTAAATTGATCTATGTGTTTGTATTCAATATACACGAAAAGATCACAAAAAACCTATGTCTTGCGTAAAAATACTTTTTAATGGGAATC
This sequence comes from Capra ibex, assembly GCA_006410555.1. Classification (NCBI taxonomy): domain Eukaryota; kingdom Metazoa; phylum Chordata; class Mammalia; order Artiodactyla; family Bovidae; genus Capra; species Capra ibex. The sequence continues at coordinate 182,268 of SJYO01054402.1, forward strand.
TGTATTTAACGGGAGTAACTCCTTAGAATTCTTCGTACAGTAAATCAAGGAACAACCTCTTCTGAGGACTAAACTCTCTGACTTGTCCGTAAAATCACAACTAAAGTACTTCACCCACTTAAGTTCTGTGATAAAATTTTTTAAGTAAGTCTGTTTGGAATTCATAATTTTTATTTTTATACAGACTAGGAGGAGATAAAGCTGGGACTGGTGTGTGGACGCATATACATGTAAACCCTTTTCTCCAGTCCCATTCTCGTTTCTTTACCCGAATATGTGTCATTATTATGATCAGTGATTATAAATAATTGGAAACTCACAAATGACATACAGTCATTGATACGATTTTGGAAAAACACTTAATAAAGTATTATTTACCAATCACTAATAAACTGTACACTTAAATTTGTCATTTTTTTCCTTCCTATTCAGACATTCCTCCTCCTCTCCCCTTTCTTACGGTGGTTTACCAGTTGTAAGAGTAAAGGAAAGGGATAGGGTAGGGAGAAAAAGAGTTCATGACGACATCTGAATAAACATAAGGATCGTATTAAAACATGAGATAGGAACGAAAAACGATAAGAAAGTCACACAACTATAATTCACTAAGTAGAATCCATGAACTTAAACTTCCAATTACCAAACCTTGAAGTTCGTCCTCAAAACTAACGTTATCAAGTGACAAAACGTTTTATATGGTAGTTCATAAAGTATTCTCTCCTATACCTTATTTTTACTCTTTTTTCTTTCTCTTTGGGCAGTTCCGTAAAGATATTAAAAATTTGTAAAAATTTCGTTATACCGACTATAAAGATTCACTAGTTTGGAAATGTTTTATCGTTGGACACTACTAATTATGTGTTAGTCAGTTTGTTCGATGATTCTTACGTACCCAGTCCTTGTACATATTTTAACCAAATCCTTATTTCCTTCATTATACTTCTTTACTCTTAAATTTATTAAGAAGGTTACTAATCATTTTATATAAAGTCGGAAGGTTAACAAATTCTAACCTTTTAAACAGAATTTTTTTTTCTGTTCCATTTAAACAGAATAAACTAACCATAGATAACTTATATAAGAGACGTTCCGTAACACTAATCGTAATGCCCTCTTTCCTATACTTTTACGGATTTTACAACAAATTCGACGAGTATTAGATCACAACTTCCATTTCGTATATGTTTTATGGACGATATGAGATATACTATAATACACTGTTTATGATGTACTTACTACGTTTTATAAAAATAAAAAAGACAAAACGGTTGAACGTTACATTACTTAAACATCCACTGTAAGGTATATATACAAAGAAACATATGATAAGTATATACGATTGGAAACTGTTAGTGACGTTTTGTAGTAATTTTGGTCAAGTCCATCTTGTTCAGATCTTTTTCTCGACGGTCGATTCCGTACGAAGTCTTTTTATTGACCAAAGTCCCTCTATATACGTACACAAAGAATATTACCTTACATATTGAATAACAAATGATCTCAGGTAAGGCCTCTTCCGTTACCGTGGGGTGAGGTCATGAGAACGGACCTTTTAGGGTACCCGCCTCCTCGGACCATCCGACGTCAGGTACCCCAGCGATTCTCAGTCTGTACTGACTCGCTGAAGTGAAAGAGAAAAGTGGAAGTACGTAACCTCTTCCTTTACCGTTGGGTGAGGTCACAAGAACGGACCTCTTAGGGTCCCTGCCCCCTCAGACCACCCGACTGTAGATACCCCAGTGTGTCTCAGCCTGTGCTGAGTTCACTGAATCGTCGTCGTCTCAGGTAAGTCGGTTCACGTAATCCATATATAAAGTAAATTAAAAGTGTTATTAGGACATTCTAGTCATGATAAAAATAGGGGTAAAATGTTTACTTCCTTGACTTCTAGTCTCTTTATTGAACAGATTTCATTGTGTCGACTATTTACCATCTTAGTCCTCAACCTGGGTCAGACAAATTGGGGATCACATGTGAGAAAATTATTAAACCAAAAGACAGAGAAAACACCTTGTACGATCATCTCGACAGATCCTCTATAAATCCATAGACTCAGACTTCAAGTTCTCCTTTCCAATCCAATCTCTATGTCTAATATATCAGTAGTCGTACACAACGACGATTCAGTGAAGTCAGCACAGGCTGAGACACGCTGGGGTATCTGCTGTCGGGTGGTCCGAGGGGGCAGGGACCCTAGGAGGTCCGTTCTTGTGACCTCACCCAACGGTAAAGGAAGAGGTTACGTATTTTCACTTTTCACTTTTACTTCAGCGAGTCAGCACAGGCTGAGAAGTGCTGGGGTACCTGACGTCGGATGGTCCGAGGAGACAGGCACTCTAAAAGGTCCGTTTTCACCACCTCACCCCACGGTAGTGGAAGAGACGTCGTACACAATATCTAGGAGTTTATATTCCTCTGGAGTTATTCTTCTATGGTTTTTCCAAAAGAACAGTTGACCAAACATTTTTTCAAATCTTTATATTTACTTACTTAACTTATAGATAAATCTAGTAAATGTAAAATTTAAATCATTTTATTCAAGATAAATTCAAGATTTAATTTATGTAATTAAATCGACATAACGAAAAGAGGGGATAAAGTACCTTATGGACTAAAAAGTGTACATAAAAGTTGTAATCATAGACGTAGTGGTCTCGGATAAGAACAGTAGACAAAAGGTCTCGAGTAGTAGGAGTGAAGATGTATGTTTTGATGTACGTAGTAGAATGACATTTTCATTAAAATAGGTTTCAGTGTTTATGGGAAAGTGTATTGAAGGGTAGACGTCACCGGTACAGTATAAAGGTTCTTATCAGTGATGTAAACATAATTTAAACATAACTATATAGATACATAGATGAACGACTAAATAAAAAATTTGATTGAAACTACACCCTGTAAAGTACGTCTGTATCAGTACAATTATCTTTTGTAAGTCCTACCTTTTCATTTATCCTGAAGTCATTTTGTGTGTAAGTTGTTGTTGTAATTGTTGACTGTTTTTTTATGGGTAAAGAGTATAAATGACTCTACATAATTTTTAGATGAACAATCCACGAGAGTATGCATTTTGTTGGATCATGATAAGGAGATCACAGTAAAGGGGGTGAATTAAAAGAATGTCGACTCTTTACTCAGAGTCGTTTGTCTTCTAAAATTAGGTCTAGGTTGAGGTTTCGGGTACGAGAAAAAGTGGACAAGAAGAAATACTAGTTATTTATTATTCATCAACACTTTATCGACTGATTACCGGTACTCTCTCTTAAATCAATCGATTGATCGGAAACACATTTTTACCTTCTTCATTAACACCAAAGTATTGTGTAACAAAATTCATTGACAGTGTGGAAGACTCCCTATCTAAAATATAAAGTTATGTACCTTTTACTGAAAACCCATCAAAGTAATCCCTTTTCTTCTTCTCTTCTCATTTTCATCTTTGTAATCCACTACTATAGACTTAGTTGTCAGTAAAACATAATCTCATTTAATCTCTTTCTTGGTAAGTATCAAGACGGTACATAGAAGACTTAGGAGTATCATTCCGACAATCCATTTCTATGTGAATTATAGTCTTCAGTGAAACTGTAAATTTTGCCTTGGTTACTCTACAGTATCTTTAATGAAGATCTATAAAAAATAATAATTGTATTTTAAAACAAATCGTTCTCAGACGATTTAATTTTTTAGTGTAAATAATGAAAAGCTCAGGAAAGAGAAAAGAAAAACCAATCAGATCAATTTCCAACAATTTAAAACAAATAGAAAAGTTTTTTTGGTTGAGAATCAAAATAACTAAAGAACTATAACAGTAAGATCAGAGAATAAAGAGAGGATTAAAAATAATAAAGGAAGGAAGATGATTAAAACCCGAGTTAAAAAAGAAAAAGACTAAAGGATCTCCACATTTCAATCCAACAAATGAACTCTAGAAAAAAAAAAAAAGAATTACATCCATAAATAACAAAATTTGAAGTGGGAATCTTGACGAAAACGATGTAAGGTAAATAAAACCATACAACACAAAAACAAAAGTAAATAGAGTCCTACGGAAGACTAAAGGGGAAACTAAAGAAGAAACTAAGTAACCAACAAGTTCTCATACAATAAATTAAAGGTGTATAAACACTTAAAAAGTCAAAAGGAGAGAAATAACTAAAGATCAAAATACGGAATCACTAACGTTTTCTACGAACTACCCTAAAGTCAGAAGAATTTGAACCATTCCGAACGAAACACCGGGTTGTATACTACATAGGACCTTTTACAAGGTACACACGAACTCTTCTTACATATAAAACCACAATAACCTATGTTACAAAACATACAGACAATCTAGGTAAATCAGGTATCATAATAAGTCTAGACGAGAAAGTAATAATTAAAAGATAAATATACTAGATATGTCACAACGTTCACCCCATAATTTGAGGGGATGATAATAACCTAACGGTAAAGACTTGACTAGGGAAATAGTTATATATCACTGGAAGAACATAGAACACTGTCTGAAACTAACTTTCAGATAAAATAGACTATACTTACATCGGTCAGAACGAGAGAAAACCAATGAGAAACGTACCTTAGAAAAAGGTAGGGTGTAACAAATGTAAAATTTAGGTTTCAAAATTATATGATATTATATTATATTTATACTCCATAAAGAAGGAGTATAAATTCAATATTTTTTGACCGTGGGTAAGTCTCGTTTAGTGTATTACCCGTAAATTATTTACAGTTTTCTTTAGTCTACAAAAGATTTTCGTCGTCGAAAAGGGTGGATCTTTCCTAATAAAACGAAATAGATGTTTACAACAAACCTCTTCCGTTACCGTGGGGTGAGAACGGACCTTTTGGGGTACTTGTCTCCTCGGACCATCCGACGTCAGGTACCCCAGTGATTCTCAGACTGTGTTGACTCGATGAAGTGAAAGTGAAAAGTGAAAGTACGTAACCTCTTCCTTTACCGTTGGGTGAGGTCACAAGAACGGATCTCTTGGGGTCCCTACCCCCTCGGACCACCCGACGGCAGATACCCCAGTGTGTCTCAGCCTGTGCTGACTTCACTGTCGTCATCGTCATATTTACAACAATCGAAAACCAATCTCTTTTAGGTGGTCTACCGTCGGAGTAGACGGACACTTCGTACTACACGTTAGGAGACGTTGGGTAATGTCCAGGGAACTCGGTTTACGAGGGACTAATTACCGACTAAAGATGTCACTAGGGTCATTTACCTATGATCCAACAGTGAACCGTCACTAACATCCTTCCACCCCCTACACGTTTCGACTCTGTATAAATCATAGTTCACACTTTGTAAAAATGATCGTAAGAAAAAATTTAATTATAATTTTTGTCTTTATTATAATAGATAAAGGAACAACGGGAGATTTGTATAAAGATTAAACTTTGATTTCTTTTGACAAGTAAAGAGGTCACATATTTCGACGTCTCTCGTAATAAAGGGGTACTTAGTGTGACAATAAGATCAATCTCAGGAACATGAATTACCGTTAAACCATCGAATTTCATGTTTGACAGAAGAGATAAAGATTTCGACTATCATACGTCTCTCATGACGATCCCTATAAATTGTACAGGGAATAAGAAAAGACAAATATTTGTTGGACGGGACTCCATGATTAATCCACCTTCTATAATGTATATGAATCGTTTATGACAACACAAAAAGGTATGTTTATTTAGACACCAGTTCCACTTTCAGTAACTACTCAGCCAATATACTCAACGTTTAAAGACTTTTATACGTGGTATCCTTTTCAAGGTCTTTTTCTTTTTTTTTAACAACTTTTTTAAAATAAGGATTTATTAATCTCAACATTAACGTTGACTGTAAAGTAATTATTTAAATAAAGATCACCGTACGAAGTGGATGTAATTTTACGTTGATACATTCTGTAGACAAACGTAATTTATAGATATTACGGATTGTCTGACGGAAAAGAATACTGATATTAACTGAAATAAAGTATAGACATATAAAAGATTCGAGGTATAAACTTTTTATACTAAAAAGAGTCATAGGACCCATAAAATTATTGTAATAAATCCGTATAAAACGTATAGTATATTAAGTGGGTAAAGTTCATATAGTAAGTTACTAAAAATCGTTTGAATTCAGAGAATATGTAAAATTTATACCACATCTACATGGATCTACGATAAGGAGTAATATCTGTTTACCAACCGTAAAACCGTCGAGTAGATAGAAACCTAGGATTGTACGGATGAAAATCTATAATAAATGTATTCATCTCTAGTCTTTTAGACTGAGAACAAACAGATTTTAAAACAATCATAGAGTCACGGGGTGGAAGATCTAACTCCTCCTGTGTAAGTGTAATGTAATGTCTCAACCTTAAACAGAAGTAACAGTATATTATGATTGTTTAGATCGGAAGTCATGTGGGTCTGGTAACCTCGATCACTTATAATAAAATTAAACTGTAGAGATCTTGACTGAGTAAAAATAATTTTTCTCGGACTACGACCCTTTCAAACTTCCGCAATCCTCTTCCCCTGCTGTCTCCTACTCTACCGACCCACCGTAGTGGCTACGCTACCTGTACTCAAAATCATCCGAGGTTCTCAACCACTACCTGTCTCCTTGGACCGCACGACGTCAGGTACCCTAGTGTCTCAGTCTGTGCTGACTCGTTGACTTGACTTGACTTGAAGTATCCTTCCTTTGATAAAGTACAAGTGTACTTATCCAGAAACACTAAATGTCTTTATGTCTATATACCTTTCGAATACCGAAGTTAACATGTTGAAGACAGTGTCTAGTTCTCATTTGTCTTTTTGAGTATCCAGATCTATACTTTCTCGACAAGAGGAAATGTCACCCGTTTTTCAAGAATTAACTAAACTCAAGTATTTATTCGTTTGTTTTTCGGATTTGTTCGATCTAAGACAAAGAGTAAGTTCTCTCCTATCGAGAGGTGGTAGATAGGTTGTCTTTAGTGGTTTACCAGTCTGTTATTTTTGTTTAAGAGTTAGTAATGATGGTGGTTCCCCTTTATTGAAAAAAGTTTACGTTTGTTCTTTCTTTTTGTCTTTTTAGTGATCTCTCCTCTTTTATTTTAGACATCTTTGTCTTATTCGTTTCAAGTTCAAGATGAACTTGAAATAAGATGACGACGAACCCTAAGGGAGACTGTCGGTTCTTTTTACATAAACCAGAATTTGTCTGATGTCAGAGGGTATTACATCATAAAACATAGATGGTCTACTCAGTCAAACCCGTAGAGGTATCTTAGAGGGACTAGTGAGTCAACCATTTCTAAGACGGAGGTTACGTCCTCTGGGACAAAGCTAAGGACCTAACCCTTCTACGGGACCTCTTCCTTATCCGACGGGTGACGTAATAAGAACCCGAAGGGAACACCGAGTTGGCCATTTCTTAGACGGACGTTACACCCTCTGTACCCAAGTTAGGGACCCAATCCTTCTAGGGGACTTCTTCCCTTTCCGATGGGTGAGGTTATAAGACGGGACCTCTTAAGGTACCTGACATATCAGGTACCCCAGAGTTTCTCAGTCTGTACTCACTCGCTAAAAGTGAAGTGTACCTTGGAGGTTTTGACAGTTTCGTATTGAAAGTTCGTTGATTTTACTATGATTAGTTCGTATATATTTTACTTATGTACAGTTTCTAAAATAAATTGAATAATTGATTACTTCCTTGGTAATTCCACAGTACTGACCTAGTTTCTGGTAGAATTTTGTCTTATAACTATACTTACCCGAAGGGACTATCGAGTCGACCATTTCTTAGACGGACGTTACGTCCTCTGGGGCCAAGTTAAGGACCCAGTCCTTCAAGAGGACCTCTTCCCTATCCGATGGTTGGGGTCATAAGTACCCGAAGGGACCACCGAGTCTACCATTTCTTAGGTGGACGTCGTTCATCTGTGACCAAGTTAGGGACCCAGTCCTTCTAGGGGACCTCCTCGTGTACCGTTAGATGAGGTCCTAAGAACCGACTTCTTAGGGATACCCGTCTCCCCGGGCCGCCCGATATCAGGTACCTCAGTGTCTCTCAGTCTGAGTCGATTCAGTTGACTCAGTTCGTCTCGTGTCGTACAACTATCCTTATATTCTAATGCATTAATCTATGTTTGACTCATTACACGTTAAAACCTCAATAGACAGATGTCTGTCTTTAATAAACGTAAATATGTTCTGTTTTTAGATGTTCAATTGTATATTGCAGTGATTCAGACCTTGGAACTTAGTTATCACTTATCACTCGACTTCTTCAATAATAGGATCCAGAGGGTCTAGTCCCCGACCGTTTAATGTTCGATCCAGGGGGTCTAGTCCCGAACCAGACACCCGGTTCAGACCGGTAAGTAAACAAATGTTTACCGCATACCGACGAAAGTACAATACTGTCTCAACTCATGAACGTACCGGGTCTTTTCACTTTTATAAATGACGGACCTGGAGATATCTTTTGTAAAAGACTAGTAACGGGATTGTCAAGAACCTTCTGGGAGTGAAAGAATCTGTAACTTTTATACACCGGGGTTTAGAAAAACGGAATAAAAATTCAAAGCCTATGAAAAGGATTATGACGAGACTAAGACGGTACCACTTTTACGAGAGAAGGAGAAAATACAAGTGTATAAATAAACATAAAAAGAATATTATAATAGATACCATGATACTAGGGAAATGATCTAAATTCGAATGACTCTTGTAGAGTAAGTAGAAACATAGACGTGAATCGTGTCATGAAACGTTTCTCATTTATAAGTTATTTAAAAGTGACTTTACACTTATACTTTCAAGTCCATTCCGACCTCCAACCCTAATGAATACCTCCTGACGTCCCTACCTACCGTCTCTCCACTTACTTCAGGATACATCTTAATATGTTTACGTTTTATAATATTTAAGAGGACGACTTAAATAATAAAGATTCCTGGGTTAGTCAATAGATACTACAAGGTGTCAAAGAAGTAGAGATACTATACTTATCATAAACGGTCAATGACTGGATAAACCTTATAAGGTCTGGGTTTTATTCATTGAACGTAAAATAATCGTGAACAAGAATGATCCTTGATTGTGTAAACCAGTTATTTTAGAATAAGTCGTAACTGTCACCGTTTTAGTGACTTTTGGTATGACAATACCTTATTCGTAAGATACCATTTTCACAAAAAAAAACAATGAAAGTACATATTGTGTATCAGATTCTCTATCAAACTTACTACTTTAAAACCTAAAAGGGTCTGTAAACCTACTAAATATATGTGTTCGTCTGACTTACAATGGAACTAACGGGATTTTTAAGGTCCAGTGGTACGTTTAACTTGAGTTATTTATAGTAGATTTAATTAAACTTTACACCAAAATAGGATAGTACCTTCCAATCCTATGCCGACTCGTCGTGTACGATAGTAAGAATAGAATACTTACTCTTCAAGTTCACATTAAAAAAACGGGATTTGTCCGGAATTAGGACCGAGTATACTGTAATTCGATTTAGAAAGACGATTCTTTGGGAGTTTTAAATTTTGTATAATGAAGTAAACTGTGTAAATTTTATATTCTAAAAGATCGTCTATCATTGAAATTCATATGAATTTTATAAGATGACGGAGAGGTTCAAATGGACCTCGGATATAAAAGTGGACTTCTTAAAACTTTAAAAAACAAGTCCTAACAAGTCAATTACAGTCTACTGATCGAGAAGAATTTTTCATTAATTTACCTGGTTAATAAAGTCTATATATTCACTGTTACACTAAATCAACTAAAGTGTCAACCGTTAAATTGAAGTTATTTTTCACCAAAGACCAAAAGAGGTACCCGAACGGATTTTGTTTACTTATGGTTAATTTCATAATATTAGAAAGGTGACCCCAAATCTGGTAGTAAAAAGATTAATACCACATTCAGGAAGTAACCTTTTTCTTTTTTTTTTTGGGACGTAGACTTTTCTTCATTAAGGGTTGTCTTTAGAATATATAATATCTTATGGTCGATAATACGTAAAGAGTCATGGAAACTGTTTCCTCCGTACATGGTCAGTTACATAATTTTACTACCGTCAATTCCCTTTCTAATTGTAACCCTCGTTCATTTTCGTAACTCATATATTTTATTGAATTAACTGAAATATATAAGAACTAAAACGAAGTGATTTGTACCTTACAAAATTTTAGACAAAAAACGACAACCCATTTTAATTTACTTGAAATAAGGTACCTCTTATTAACATAATAATAAGAGGAGATTAAATGATAGACATACTTTACCTAAATAACGAGTCCTATATTAAACCCATCGTCATATTAGATTCGGGACCTGATAACCAACCTCTTCCATTACCGTGAGGTCTTGAGAACGGACCGTTTAGGGTACCTGTCTCCTCGGACCATTCGACGTCAGGTACCCCAGCGATCCTCAACCTGTACTGACTCGCTGAAGGGAAAGCGAAAAGTGAAAGTACGTAACCTCTTCCTTTACCGTTGGGTAAGGTCATAAGAACGGACCTCCTAGGGTCCCTGCCCCCCTCGGACCACCTGACGGCAGATACCCCAGTGTGTCTCAGCCTGTGTTGACTTCACTGAATCGTCGTCGTCGTCTGATAACCAATCCGAATTGACAATACTAAATTGGTCTGTGATTATTTCGGTAAATCAAGTCTGGCTATCACTATCGAATAAATATACCACTAAACATTTTTTAATCAACCAATTTTACTTAATTAGAAGTACGACATTAGGTAAGTAGAGTAAATAAATCTGTACCTCATACTGAGGGAGTAATCTTACTTTCATACAGTGTAAATAAAACACTTTAAATCAAAATTATTCATATTTAGGTTACACAAGATATTTATGTTTCAGTGTAAGATTCATGTTATTCATATTTATTTTAAAGAACTGAATGTATTTACTACTGATTTTAGATGTCTTTATTATTAAGTCTTTATCATTAAGGTATAGAAAAAAAATTCACTTACAAACCGTACAGTGGTACGGTCTGTTAATAATTAAGGGGAATATGTATAGTGACATGACCCATAATAAATGTCCGTCATTTTATTTTACCATTAACGGGGATCTACAAATAATCGATACTTGTAATGGTCCCTGTATCTGGACTTACGAACAAATATAGTTTTACAACAACATTGTAGTCCGAACCTTCCCTTCAGTAGATCAGATTAAAGAACGAGTAAGGACTTTAGAGTGGATATTAAATTGACTATCCGTTACAGTGTATCTTTTGTTATCCGAAACCTCAGTCTGAACTCAAGTTTAAGAAAGAAATGGTAAGTACTCGATATACTGAACAGGTGTAATGAATTGTACCAAGTAGAAGGTAGACATCTTAGATTTACTACTACTACAGATAGAACTGACTATTAATGACCTCACCAGTGATACACCATCGTGTAAAATCGGTGGGAAGGAGTATAGGACATAAATTTCAAAGAATTCAGGATTCATAATTTAATAGATCGTATTGGATTTAATGAAACATAAATGGTTTGTATCAAGTTATCCTGTCACTAATTTTCTATATACTCGAATTTAAATAGAAATTGTTGAGTTGAAAGGGAAGAACTTTTGTTGTTTGCCCTTTTTATTATTAAAACCAGATTTGGTCACGAGATGTCTCTAAATTAACATTCGGTGATTGGTATTTTTTTATGAAAATTCATGTGAAGGGGTTTAAATCAATGTCTATTATATATGAATAACATGATAATAAAAAAGAGATCACCGAGTCGACCATTTCTTAGGTGGACATTACACCCTCTGGCTCCAAATTAGGGACCCAACCCTTCTAGGGGACCTCTTTTCTTGTCGATGGGTGTGGTCTTAAGACCGGACGTCTTAAGGTACCTGACATATCAGCCCAGTGTTTCTCAACCCGTACTGACTCACTGAAAGTGATTTGATGTGAGGGGGTTTAAATCAATATTTATTATATATGAATAACATAACAACAAAAATGATATTTTGTATAAGTTTTTAATATTTAATATATCTTTTGAATACTTAAAGACGGATCGATTTGTTAAATACTGTAGTACTAAGGTGAACAAACTGAATCAAACTCATCTTATGGTCTAAAGATTAAATATAAGTGAGTTTTGAAACTATATTGAAGTACATAAAACCGTAGATTACATTGACGATTTTCCGATCTTTCAAATAGTAGAATCACTGAAAAATTTGTTTATAAAACTTACTTTGAATTTTGAAGATTAGGTTAAGACTCTTATATTTCTTTATGATACAACATTTGTGTGTGTGTGTGTCCTTTAATTACATACTATGTCATACCACCGACCACGGTCTTCAGACTCGGTCTTCAGACCACCGGGTCTGAAGGGACCACCGAGTCTACCATTTCGTAGACGGATGTTACATCCTCTGGGCCCAAGTAAGGGACCCAGCCCTTTCTAGAGGACCTCTTCCTTTACCGTTGGGTGGGGTCATAAAAACGGACCTTTTAGGGTACCTACCTCCTCGGACCATCCGATGTCGGGTACCCCAGCGTTTCTCAGTCTGTGCTCATTCGTTGACTCGCTGAAGTGAAAGTGTCATAATAATTGATGTCTGAAACAAGTTTAAAGTGTTTTACAATACGATCACAGGTAATAAACAAAAGTACGGAATAAGTTATAAGATGTAACGTAAATCAACGTAACTCGTCGAAGTCGACGTACATTCTTTAAGACTATTTAAGAGAAAAGTGAAAATAAAACAATGTTTATAAAGGATTAAAAGGAACAATACAGAAGAATCTATGTGGGAGTAAATTTTCACCTGTAAATTAAAGGACTATGTACCTAAAATTTTAATAGAAACTATAATTAAAGAGTAAATTTGTGAAAGAAGAGACGTTAGTGGAAGACACAAAAAAGTCAGAAGACTGAAATAACTCCGAGAGTTACTCATTCGGTTTCTAGAGAGAACCATCTACAGTGTAACATGAACTTTTATACGCCCAATAAAAGTTTATAGAAAACTATAACTAAAGATTGGATCAAGGTTATTATTCTCTTGTCTGAGATACTAAAGTTATGGAAATCTGGTACTTTAAAAACGTGGAACAAAGTATAGGGACCTTTATAAGGTCACAGAAGAAATATCAGATACCCTTGAACTTATCTTAAACATAGGACGATATCACACTTTTAACATATTTAGAATTAATACAAGTTAACCAAGTAACACGAAAAGTCCAGATGATACAGGAAGATGAAAAGACAGACAAGTAAGATAATTAAAAACTTTCACACTATAACTTTGAGATTGACTTTTAGAATTAAATAGATGAATTTTTATTAATATTATATATTAATATTAACATTATTAACACTATACATTGAAACAAGACATAAAAGGTTCAGAGGACATTTACACAATAATATGAAAGTATTAAATTTTTTATTCTTTCTTTTTTAATCTTTAACATTTGGTTTTATGTTTTTTCATTTATTTATTTATGTCCTTGATCATAGGTCTTATATATTTCTTGAGAATGTTGAGTTGTTATTTTTGTTTAAAAAAATTAAATTTAAAATTTTATTTTTAATTTTAAAAGGGTCAAATTTTTACTTGTTTCATATACTTGTATACAGGGAGGTTTCTTCTGTTTGTTTATCGGTTATTTATGTACTTTTCAAGAAGTTATAGTGATCAATCATCCTTTTACGTTTAGTTTTAACATACACTATGGTGACGTGTGTTGATCCACTGATATTAGTTTATTTATCGATCACAATCACTCTTATACCTCTTTTACCTTAGGAAGACACAACGATTATTTCTACATTCCACTATAATACCTTTTCAGACCGTCAACAAGTTTTACAATTTCAATGGTATACCAGGTGTTAATCAATATATGGGTTCTCTTGACTTTTTTCATACAGGAGTGTTCTTGAAGATGTACTCACAAGTATCGTCGTGGTAAGTATGATCGATTTTTCACCTTTGTTGGGTTTAAAAGTAGTCGATTACTTATGTATTTTATACCATGTAGATACCAAAAAGGTCATCAGTACATACCTACACTCTCAACCTGACACTTCTTCCGACTCGCGGTTTCTTAACTACGAAAACTTGATACCACAACCTCTTCTGAGAACTCTCAGGGAACCTGACGTTCCTCTACGTTGGTCAGGTAAGACTTCCTCTAGTTGGGACCCTAAAAAAACCTTCCTCACTACGATTTCGACTTTGAGGTCATGAAACCGGTGGAGTACGCTTCTCAACTGAGTAACCTTTTCTGAAACTACGACCCTCCCTAACCCCCGTTCTCTTCTTCCCCTGCTGGTTCCTACTCTACCGACCTACCGTAGTGACTGAGCTACCTGCACTCAGACTCACTTGAGACCCTAAACCACTACCTGTCCCTCAGGACCGCACGACGCTAAGTACCCCATCGTTTCTCTGCCTGTGCTGACTCGTTGACTTGACTTGACTTGACTTGATATGTTCCTTGATAAAAAACCGAAATCTTTGTTACTTCATACTATTGTATTATACGACATCAACTTGGAACTTTAGACACACGATTGACTTTCTTGGATACCATTTTCTGGTGAATAATATGTTAAAGTACATATACTTCACAGGTCATATTCTTTTGAATATCTCTATTTATAATCTATTTACTAACAGACCTCTACCCCACTTCTCCCTCACTCCTACTGACGATTACCCATACTCTAAAGAAAAACCTCATAACTTTTACAAGATTTTATTCTAAGACTCCTACTAACGTGTTTAGAATTATATGATTTTTAGTAGTTGAAAACGTGAAATTTACAATTTAAAATACCATACATTCAATATACTCTATAATACTATTTCGAGACATTTTTTCTTCACTCTGTTTTATTTAATTTTCAGACTTATTTTTAAGAGCAAAAGGAAGCACACGGGGTATCTAGAAGAACATGTAGGTGAAACCTTTGGAGACCATAGTTCCCTAGAGAGTGATCAGGACTTATATTGTAACAAGTCAAGTCAAGTCAACGGGTCAGTACAGGCTGAGGAACGCTGGGGTACTTGTCGTCGTGTGGTCCGGAAGGACAGGTAGTGGTTGAGGGCCTCAAGTGGGTTTGAGTACAGGTAACTCAGTCTACGGTAGATTGGTAGAGTAGGAGACAGCAGGGGAAGAGGAGGACGGAAGTTAGAAAGGGTTGTGGTCCCAGAAAAGTTTACTTAGTCGAGAAGTGTAGTCCACCGGTCTCATAACCTCAAAGTCGAAGTCGTAGTCAGGAAGGTTACTTGTGGGTCCTGACTAGAGGAAATCCTACGTGACCAACCTAGAGGAACGTCAGGTTCCCTGAGAGTTCTCAGAAGAGGTTGTGGTGTCAAGTTTTGGTATTTAAGAAGCCGTGAGTCGAAAGAAATATCAGGTTGAGAATGTAGGTATGTACTGGGGACCTTTTTGGTATGAAAGACGGTATCGTAACATAACCGACAGTTTTGAAGTTCACGTATTTTACATTAGGGAGGGAAATTACTAACTCTCGGGTTCTCATTTACCAACTTCCTCCTTTTTGTTATTTAAAGGTTAGTGGTCTTTTATGACTAAACTTGGAGTAAACCGGAAATAAAGTAAAGACAACACGAACAAAAGGGTTAACCCTTAAAAGAATTAGTTACTATAGTAGAATTGACTAAGAAAAAACTGGTTCATATAACTTACACAGCACCCTATTATTTGGGTACTAGTTTGAAGAATACCAAAAAGATCACCAATGAAGTTTATAAGTCTCTGAAATCTCCTAAGAAATTTACTAAGAATGTGTATAATAAAAATCACTAACAGGAGTTATTTTAATTTTAACGTATCGAGTTGCAGTTACATCATAACATAGTAAGAAAGGGTTCATAGAGATAATAACTAAAAGGAGACCCAAGTGGAGTCGGTGTTACAAAAGTGTGACTTGAAAAGAGTAACGGTACTTATTATGTAACGTTTAACGACTTACTCAGATAAATATGTTGTAACGATGTAATACATTTGTAGATGAATCTCAAGGATCTTTGGGACCGTTTCACCTTTTCCCGTATTTTTATACTTTTAAGATATATGATCATCATATGACAAAATAATTTTTGTATTGAAGTAAACTCCTTTTATACTTTAACTACTAAAATCTCTTGAAAATTTTAAAATGAATGTGTCTCTTTATTAACATTCACATACTACCAGTCGGTAGTTTAAAAATACGTCTCCCTTTTACTGAAGACAGGTCCTCCTAATATGAGATGATGGACATAGGACTGGATCCAATCTACGGATCGGGAAATAATTAAAGAAAGGAAAAACAAATAGTCAGAAGAACTTCAACATTCTGGGTTGGAACAGGGGAACTGAATCCAGTATGAGGTTGAAGTTAAACCCATGTATTTGACTCCATGACCGTATGCATACGTATAATGACCGTAAAACTGGGACGTGTTAAAGGAATCTCAACTGAAACGTCAAGTCAGAGTATTGCTGGGGTGGAATAACGTTCCGGATTTAAGTTGTTGTATGTTAAAGTAAATAAGAGCACTGATAAAACCCATCGAAGGGTCCACCGTGATCACCATTTCTTGTAGACGGTTACGTCCTCCACATTCTCTGCGTCCAAGCTAGGGACCCAACACTTGTAGGATACCTCTTCCCGTACCGTTGGATGAGGTCATAAGACCGGACCTCTTAGGGGACCTGTCTTCTCGAACCGTCCGACGTCAGGTATCCGATGTTTCTTAGTTTGTGCTTACTTCGTCAAATCGTACGTACGTGTGTGTACTGATAAAAATCTACGTCCATTATATAAAATTATTAAATAATAAATGTCAATACGGAACCCCAAGATTGACATTTACGTATATTCGTTAGAAAGACCCTCCATTATACAATTCCTTTTCGATTGGTTAACTTTATATAGAAATTAGGAATCTATGAAAGATACAGTCTTTTCAGAGTCTAATTGAAAATCCCGGAAGAGTTTCAATGATTAAAGAGAGTGAGTGTGTGAAAAAAATTCCCACTGATTTATTACATAATTCCTAGATGATTAACGATCAGTAAGAATGAATGTATAACATAAATTACGAGTGTTTTAATACGTCTTCTGAAACAATAGTGATCATGTATTTATTTCTTTTAACAAGTTTCTCCAATTTAATTAATAACTTCCATTCTCCTTTTTTTCCTAATTCGTATCAAGAAGTCTTAAGTGTAGATCAACAGAAAGAAAAACATATAGTCCGTTACTCCATGTTACCGACAGGTCATCAGTCGAAGGGGTACCCCCACCACCCCTTTTCTTCACTTTATGTGTTCCCTTAAAAGGATGTCTTTAAAGGATGTGTCTTTTATTAGTCGATTGGTTGACTCGTACTCAATCCATTGTCCCCTCGTTCTTTGATCTTCCTTGTTCCGTCCTTAAAGTGTGACTATTCATTTACCCTACTTTCAGTGTCATCACAAACACCATCTTGTTTCTAAGTTGAGTTTTGGAAGGAGAAGTGGAGTTCCGAGTATATATCGAAACAAGTATAAAAAATAAAGACCTTACAATAAAGGGAGGTTGAAAAGGACGTTTTAACAACGGTCAGATAATTCACGGTCAAGATTATGTTAAGGATTCACTTCGTAAAGTACTAGGTGTAGGAGAAGGGTCGTTTACCCTAGAAAGAAAGTCGGCCCAATACCATAAGTTTCCGTAATCATGACTCCGTGTCCTCTGACAACGTAGTGACATTACCCCGACCTCAGTGGAAACTTGTAGAAGAAACCGGTCGAGAGAACTAGTCGAAAAGACTCTATGGTCGTAGAACCAGGTCCTAGAAACGTAACTGGGGTGAGAGTGGACTGTCTTGGTTCTCTTCCAACCCGTTTACAGTACACACGTCAGTTGGTAGTCTTTGGTTACGTTATAAAGTGTAGAGAATAATACAGATAACGATTTACATTTACAAAGAGATAAAGAATCTCTTTTTCTTACTTTTCGACACAAATAGACGTATTCAGTCAGGGTACGAAACTACAACAATTACAGACACGAGTTTACGTGAACCTAAGGACTTATATTTAGAGTAAATTATTACTAAATGAACTGTCTTTCTTTACTCCTCTCCTTCATAGTATTTATTAGTAAGTCTACGAGGAAATACCAAGGATGTACCTTCTCAATCAGGACTTAATAGGTGAAACTATCGGTTATCGATTGACACCGATTACTTAATACTTCACACCGATCATACTGGACTCTATACGAGATTTACATTTTTATTTTTGACGGAAATTTTCGAATGATACTTTTTTCACATTTTATGATTAGTAGAAGTATAATTAATATTATCATAAAAATATAAAACCTAATTTATTCAATAATTTAAATTAAAGTTGATAAGAAAAATGTAAAAATTACATCGGTCATCTTTTAAAATTTAATGTATACATCGAGTATAAACACCGAAACCATTATAAAGATAACACATGAGGACCAAATCTGGGAACAATGACTTTCACACCAGATTCCTGGTCGTTGCAATCGTAGTAGACTTTTGATCAATCCAGAATCTGGATAACTTTGTCTTAGGAACAAAAGAACAGACTAAACGACACTGATCCTGGAGGTTATAATAAATTTATTTTCAACACTCTCCCTCGTAGACACAGAATAAGAACTGGAACCTCCTTTACGAAAGTTGAAAAGTGGTAACTCTTGTTACAAGCGACACCCGAATAGTACATATTGGAAATGACTCCATATAAGGGAGGTATGAGTGAAAGACCTCTTAAATATGGTATCTACCTATAACTTAAAAACTTAAAAACAGTTTTGACAAAGACATAGATAACTTTACTAGTATCCCAAAAATAAGAAGTTAAACAATTACACCAGATATTGTAACTAACTGAACACCTATAACTTTTTAGAAACGTAGAGTCTCCTTAGGGTGAACTAGAACCATATACTGGGAAGATTACATAACAACATAAACCAAACAGTTATAAGACAACTTCTAAAAACGTAGATACAAGTAGTTACTATAACCGGACATTAAAAGAAAAAAACATTATATAAACGGACAAAAACCATAGTCCCACTAAGACCGGACTATCTTACTCAAACCATGGAAGGAGAAGTTGAAAAATCTCATCAAACTCTTTTTATCGACAATTGAGAAGAGATTTCTAAACCATCTTAAGTGGATAATTAGGTAGACCAGGATCTGAAAGTAAACAATCCTCAATAAATAATGACTAAGTTAAAACAATGACAACTAACGAGACAAAGTATAAAAGACAATAAAGAATAAAGATAAAAGAGGGACCAAGTCAGAACCCTCTAACAGGTAAAGAAGACCCAACAGGTAAAGTAACTGTATATCAACAAGTATCATTAGAGAATACTAGGAAACATAAAGACACCACCGTCAAAATTGAAGAAAAAGTAAGACTAAAATAACTGAACCCGGTAAAGAGAAAAAAAGAGATCAGACCGATTTCCAAATAGTTAAAACAAGTGGAAAAGTTTTTACTCGAGAATCAAAGTAACTAGAAAAGATGAAAATAGTAGAGATAAACAAAGACGAGACTAGGAATACTAAAGAAGATGATTTAAATTCAAAACAATAAAAGAAAGATCAAACCAACAAACTCTAAAAAGGTCAAAGGACACTATTCGAACATAGGGATATTTGAAGTGAGAATCTTGACGAAAACGACGTCGGATATTTAAACCCTAGTATCACAAAAGTAAAATCGAACAGAAGTACATAAAAAATTTAAGGAAAAAATAAAAAAAGTTACTAGTTACAACAAATCGTCATATGACAAATCAGAGACGCACAAACAGAAAAAACACAAAAAAAGGGGATCCTCAACTACAAATCACCAGTCAAAAGAATTTAAATGACTCGCTCCGAAGAAAAAACTGGATCGTACACTAAACAAGACCTCCTACAATGTACACGTGAACTTTTCTTACAAATAAGACGACGAAAACCTACGTAACAAAAGATATATACATATATTCAGGTAGACTAGAATACACAGTAAATTCCGGTCACAAAGGAATAACTAAAAGACAGACCTAGTAGATAGGTAATCATATTCATAGCACAACTTCAGGGGATGATCATAACACAATGACAGTTAAAGAGGTAAATAAAGACAATTATAAACGAAATATGTAAATCCACGAGGATACAGCCCATGTTTGTAAATATTAAACATATAAAAGAATAACTTAACTAGGTAACTAATAATACATTACAGGAAGAAACAGAAAACGTTGTCAGAACAAAATTTCAGACAAAACAGACTATATTCATAACGATGGGGTCGAAAGAAAACTAAAGGTAAACGTACCTTATAGAAAAAGACAGGTGAATAAAAGTTAGACACAGAAATTTAGACTTCATATAAAATCCGTCGTATATATGTACAGAACGAAAACATAGGTAAATCGGTGAGATACAGAAAACTAACCTCGTAAAAAGATAAATGTAAATATCATTATATAACTATACAATACAAGAATAACTATAAAATAATTAGTAGTCATGAAAAAATGAGGAAAGAAGAAAACAAGAAAACACTAAACTACTAACAGAAATCACTATACGAAACTAAGTAAAGAGAACACACACACACATAGATAATATTTAAAAACCGAACACCAGTGGTACTCTAAATTCATATAGTCAGATATAGTAACGACTAAAGAATTAGAGTTTGTGTGAAATTATTACGAAGTAAACATGAGAGGAGGGAAGTGTCAATAATAAATACTATATTATAAAATATATTTTAACAAAGTACATAAAGAATTGACGAATAACACCTATACTGGTTACGTAAGAGAACCGTTTTGAGACAATCGGAAACGGGACGAAGTAAAACATGAGGTTCCGGGACGGCTTGAACGGACAATGAGATTCATAGAGAACTGAAGGATGAAAACGTACGGTGATACTACTTTTCCTATAGAAAAAAAGTACATTCAAGATTCAGAACATCCAGTAGTATCTTGGCAAGTTGAAGTCGAAGAAGCCGTAATCACCAACCCTGTATCTGAACCTAATGATACTATAACTTACCGTCTTTCTTTTCTCCTCGATTTCTTGGAGAACTTTCACTTTTTCCTCTCACTTTTTCACCGAATTTAGAGTTGTAAGTTTTTTGATTCCAGTGCCGTAGGTCAGGGTAGTCAAGTCAAGTCAAGTGAAGTCAGTGAGTCAGCACAGGTTGAGAAACGTTGGGGTACTTGACGTCGTGCGGTCCGGAGGGACAGGTAGTGGTTGAGGACCTCAAGTGAGTCTGAGTGCAGGTAGCTCAGTCACTACGGTAGGTCGGTAGAGTAGGATACAGCAGGGGAAGAGGAGAGCGGAAGTTAGAAAGGGTCGTAGTCTCAGAAAAGTTTACTCAGTCGAGAAACGTAGTCCACCGGTTACATAACCTCAAAGTCGGAGTCGTAGTAAGGAAGGTTTCTTTAGGGTCCCGACTAGAGGAAGTCTTACCTGACCAACCTAGAGGAACGTCAGGTTCCCTGAGAGTTCAGAAGAGGTTGTGGTGTCAAGTTTTCGTAGTTAAGAAGTCGCGAGTCGAAAGAAGTGTCAGGTTGAGAGTGCAGGTATGTACTGGTGACCTTTTTGGTATCGGAATTGATCTGTCTTGAAACAACCGTTTCATTACAGAGACGAAAAGTTATACGATAGATCCAACCAGTATTGAAAAGAAGGTTCCTCATTCGCAGAAAATTAAAGTACCGACGTCAGTGGTAAACGTCACTAAAACCTCGGGGGGTTTTATTTCAGACTGTGACAAAGGGGTAGATTAAGTGTACTTCACTACCCTGGTCTACGGTACTAGAAACAAAAGACTTACAACTCGAAGTTCGGTTGAAAAAGTGAGAGGAAAAAGTGAAAGGAGTTCTCCGAAAAATCAAGGAGAAGTGAAAAGACGGTATTCCCAGCACAGTAGACGTATAGACTCCAATAACTATAAAGAGGACCGTTAGAACTAAAGTCGAACACGAAGAAGGTCGGGTCGCAAAGAGTACTACATGAGACGTATCTTCAATTTATTCGTCCCACTGTTATATGTCGAAACTGCATGAGGAAAAGGATAAACCTTGGTCAGACAACAAGGTTCAGGTCAATATTGACAACGAAGGATTGAACGTATATCCAAAGAGTTCTCCGTCCAGTCCACGAGACCATAAGGGTACAGAAAGTCTTAAAAGGTGTCAAATAACACTAGGTACGTCAGTTTCCGAAACTGTATCAGTTACTTCGTCTTTATCTACAAAAAGTGAAGTACCGTTTATCTAGTCCTTTGTTACCTTTGTCAATGTCTGAAAGAACCGGAGGTTTTAGTGACGTCTACCACTGACACCGGTACTTTAATTTTTTACGAACGAGGAACCTTCTTTTTGATACTGTTTGGATCTGTCGTATAATCTTTCGTCTCTGTAATGAAATGGTTGCTTTCAGGTAGATCTGTTTCGATACCAAAAAGGTCATCAGTACATACCTACAGTCTCAACCTGATATTGCTTTCTACTCGTGGTTTCTTAACTATGAAAACTTGACACCACAACCTCTTCTGAGAACCCTCAGGGTGCCTGACGTTCCTCTAGTTCGGTCAGTTGGGATTTCCTTTAGTCAGGACTTATAAGTAACCTTCCTGACTACGACTTCGACTTTGAGGTTATGAAACCGGTGGACTACGTTTCTTGACTGAGTAACCTTTTCTGGGACTACGACCCTTTCTAACTTACGTCCTCCTCTTCCCCTACTGTCTCTTACTCTACCAACCTATCGTAGTGACTGAGTCACGTATACTCAAACTCGTTTGAGGCCCTCGACCACTACCGGTCTCTCCGGACCATACGACGTCGGGTACCCCAGTGTTTCTCGGTCCGTATCAACTCACTGACTTGACTTGACTGGACTTGATAATATCTATTAAAAAGATGGAAAGAGAAAATTGGAAGGACGATCGAAAGACATACCTACGAAATAACAGAAATAAAATATAAAAGGGAATGACTACTCGAAAAAGGAAAGTATTAAGAGTAGAAAGATTAAAACCGGAAAAGAAAATACAAAACTCTTCAGAGAAATTGCAAAGACATTTCGATCAACCATCACTACTAGATAACACTGAAAACGAACAGATATTTTAAAAACTAGAGAGGTAGTCTAGACTTGTTCTCAGAAAGACCCATAAGAAACAATGTTTCAAAGGGAAAGTAGTAAATTTGATTTAACACGATGAGAGAATACCGGATGTCTCAAAGATGACTTCAGTCGACTATCTAAATAGTCCACAAGGGAACATATATTGGACAACGAAAAAAGAAGGACGAAAATTGTAATAGAGAAATAAAATTAAAAACAGTAAAATTAATTGAACATAGAACTACGCAAGGACAAACCCAATTAGGACAAACCCTGACCGACATGAATGATATGAACCTATAGACAAAGGGAAGGACCCAATCCCTTCCAAAACCGATAACACAGGAGTTTAAGAATCGTGGAAAGAGAGAGAAAAGAAAAACCTTGGGGATAATATGTTTATAATTACACGAACTATAACAGGGTCTTCAGAGAATTTGACAGAAATAAAGAAAAGTAAGAAAAAAAAGATAAATCACAATCACTAAAGGTGATGAGACAGAAGGTCGAGTGACTAGAGAAAAAGACATAGTAAATCAGATGATGACTAAGGAAGATCACATAAAAAGTAAAGTCAATAACATAAGAAGTAGAGACAAACTAACAAAAAACATAAAAGATTAAGAAACAATTTTTGAAGATTAAAGAGTGAGACACATAGATAATAAGAAGAGAGTTCAATAAACTAGTAGAAACAATAATAACGGTATTAATAGAAATAGTAATGGTGACAGAGTTCGTCTAGCGGATAAAGGTAAAAAGAATCAAGAAGAAGACCCCAAAATAGAACAAGGAAATAAATCTTGTACAAGGGGACATCGAAGTAAACCGGATTGAACGACTAAAAAAAAGAAAAAAGATAAATGACCATCCAACGAATATAAAGGGTTGGAATCTCTTCGTCGTAAAATCTCCCATGTAGGACACGTAGGGTCGTTGTGTGAGGGGAGAGTATGGTCTAGAGACATGAGATCCCCACAGGAGATACACACAACGTACCTAGGAAAACAACACCGTCCAACTGATGACACCCACCAGACCATCCGAATCAATCGGGGGTCAAGATGACCAACGGTCCGGGACAGAAGACACTTCCGACGGTCAACCACCTCAACCTAGTACTTCGTCGACCGACGTTATGGAACCCCTTCCTCAGGGTCCAGGGTCCCGATCACGACCGAGTAACTACCCGTCTCAGTCCCCGATCCACTGGGACCCCGATCACGGGAGGTCGACCACCCACTTTGGTCTAAGACACCGATCACAGTTGAAGGTCACCTGTCTCGGTCCAGGACCTCAGACCGACGTCGTTAGTCCCCAGAGTCACGACCACAGTCTGACGACCACCCACCCTGGTCAAGGACTATGCCGATCGACGTCCCAGGTCCCAAAGGGTTGTGAACACAATCGAACGACCCCTATTTTGGTCCCGAACTGAGTAGGGTCTTATCCTAGATCGGACGATTACCCACCCGACCCAGGTATCCGATATCCCGATACAAATATAATACCGATCACAGATGGACGACCAATTACTCCGACCAGGGTTCCAATC
Source organism: Capra ibex (assembly GCA_006410555.1). Taxonomy (NCBI): domain Eukaryota; kingdom Metazoa; phylum Chordata; class Mammalia; order Artiodactyla; family Bovidae; genus Capra; species Capra ibex. The sequence continues at coordinate 207,033 of SJYO01054402.1, forward strand.
TCGTTCGAACGACCACCCGTCTCGGACCTTAAGACCCTGACCACGGACGGGTGACCACCCACCTCAGTCAAGGATCTGAGAGACCGACGACTCAAGACATCACGGACACGTGACGACACACTCCGGTCCGGAATCCGGGAGACCACCTGTTCGGACACAGGTCTCTTCGACACCCGAGTTTCCTAGAATTCCGTCGGACAGTCGACTACCCACACCGACATAGGGACGAGTCAATCAACGAACCGGACTCCGAAGGGTCATGACCACGGATGTCCGATAACTTACCCCGACCCCGACCCAGGACTATGAGTATTCGATCTCCCTCGTAAGGTTTTACCTTGATCGGTCGTCGTAACAAGTGTACCATCTTTCTTGAGGGGTTTACCGAAGGTGAGTACAGAGTCAGGGGTCCCACTCAACGTCAACGGAGGACGGAAACGTCCTCTGAGAGGCCTAGTCACCCATCCAGACTGGGTCCTTACCCGCTAAAATTCCATTAAACGTTCCGTCCTTAAATGATATCAAAACTGTCTCAAATACTATTTTATAGAACCCTAATGACGTGTGTCGTTCTTACTCCTAGAACTTCACTTAGAACTGTTGATAAAATCGACCGAATGGAAGATTCTCCCCGAAGGGACCATCGAGTCTACCATTTCTGAGACGGATAGTACGTCCTCTGGACCCAAACTAGGGACGTAGTCCTTCTAGGGGACCTCTTCCCTTACCGATGGGTGAGGTCATAAGAACGGATCTCTTAAGGTATCCGTCTACTTAGACCTCCAGATGTCAGGTACCCCAACGTCTCAACCTGCGTTAACTCACTGATTACGTGTTATGGAAGATTCTTGTTCATAAAGGACATCACTCCTCGATTTTAAAATACAGATCAGGGTCAAATTCCTGTTCTTTCGTAAGGACCACAGTCATAATGAATTGTCTCCCTGTCCTTTTATCCAGACGTGAGTCTGAATTCTTTAAAAATGATCATAGACTATGGTGTTACACGAAACGGGTTAATAAACATATATGGGAACGAGATAAACGGATAAAATCTCGTTTTTATGGACGAGACCGAAAATCATGAACTCGTGTAAGACAAGACTTACCCGAAGAACAAGACTCATACCTGTGCGAGTCTTGGGGTACGCACACGAATCAACGAGTCACCACAGGCTAAGAACACTGGGGTATCTTACATCGGGTGGTCCGAAAAGACAGGTACCCTAAGAGGTCCGTTCTTATGACCTCATCCAACGGTAAAGGAAGAGGTCCCCTAGAAGGGTTGGGTCCTTGACTTACGACCAGAGGACGTAACGGTCGTCTGATGGCTCACTCGATCCTCCCTTCGGGTTTCCCCTACGACACCGACGTACCCGGTCCTTGACCTGGGTCCGGAGGGTACACCGTCCGTTCTTAAGATGGTGATCAACAGTATTTCTAATAAAATTTGAATTTCTAAGTGGTCTACGTCTTTCTTCGGTAGAGTCTTAAAGGGTATAGACTGATCTCCGTCTTTGAGGACTCTTTACTTCTAACGGTATTTAAAGGAGAATCCCCTCCGAAACCGAGGGTCCTCTCTCTAATTCTCATTTGGATGGTATTTAAAAAGACCCCCTCAAAGTACCGTTACTTCTTGTGTCTTTCTGGTGAGTGTCTAGTCGACGTATTCGTTCTAATAGTGTTTGAAAAAACAGAAAACAAGTAGATCTTTAATTAAACAGAAGAGATTTTCTTGGATAAACGAGAAGGATACCTTCGGGAAGGAGGGGTGAAAAAAATGATTCAATCCATATGTCTCTTCCGTTACCGTTGGGTGAGGTCATGAGAACGGACCTCTTAGGGTCCCTACCACCTCGGACCACCCGACGGCAGATACCCCAACGCGTCTCATCCTGTGCTGACTTCGTTAAATCGTCGTCGTTGTCGTACAATACATATATTCGGGATCTGAGATTCATACGGAAACTAATATAGTGATTCGTGAGGGAACGTATACGTGTAAAGAGTACATTTATTTGAGACGAAAAAAGGGGGAGAACGATTAGACAGTAAATAGTCAAATTAAGTGTACAGGTGTCTATGACTCGGGTTCTTCAATCTCTTTTCAAAAAGGAAGGGGTGTGGACGTTGACGTTGTACCACAATATATCAATATCCTTAGGTGAATAGAGAATTTTAAGATCCTTTGTGAAAAGTCATTTATACACAAAACACTTAAGAATAAGAATGATTCTTTCTTTAATTTTAATTTGTTCAAACTCGAAAAAACAAATATGAGAGAGCGTAGACATCAAAATAGATATCCATTTGGACAGATGTTTAAAAGAATCTGTTAATTTAAACGTTAACGAAGAGTCAAGACACCACGAGATCCTTTGTTTAGATAGAATCGAAGTGAAAATCCAACTTAAGAGATTTTCATCATTATAGATTTGTAATGGACTCCTTAAAAGTACTTCATGTTTAAGGACAAAGAATGAAGGGTAGAGTTACATAAGACTAAAGTAATTCGTCCTTAGGTTCCCACATATTATTCGTGGGGTCCATACTTTAAATTCGTGCTAGGTGAAATCTTCGCGACGGGATTTTGGTTTTGAGTGATCTGGCGTAGATAGATCTACTTTGTAAACCTTTCATTTCAGTAGAAAAAATTTAGAGTGAACTACTGGAAAACTTTATGACCCTTTTAAACATTGTATCAACAATAGAACCCTTATTAAAAAATTTTTGGGTTACGAATGATATAATTGTAGTAAAACTTTATGATTTCACTGACACTGATACTGATCAAGACCAAACCTTATATATGGATAAATTAGAATATAAGTTATGTATTTTCGTGGAACGAATATATGCACGACTTCAACCTTTGGTTTAAGTAGTAAAATATAGTTCCACGGTTTATTTTACATATGAAATACATTACGGTCATTTTCTTTTACACGTACAGAACATTACATTTTCAACCACACGTAAAATGATTTAAACAAGAAAGACTACTATTAAGGGAAAGATAGAAGAGACGAACCATTAAGAAACTAGGAGAGGTTTTCAGTGGAGGACAAAGGGAGATGAAGGTGAAAGTAATAGGGAAAGAAGCAAAGTAGGATTAGTTAATAAAGAAACGTGAAAAGGTATCGTGAGATATAAACAGACGTAACATATAAAATATAACATTAATTAAACAATATAAGGTAGAACGAACGATCCGATATTTGAAGAGGTCCCGTCTTTAGTACCAAATTAATAAAAACACTGGAGTCAGGGATTGAAGAATGAGGAAGTCCTCTGTACCGGTACTAAATTATAGATATATGTATTCGTAGAGATAGATTTCCTGTGGTTTGTCGAAACACTTATATTAGGTACTGAAATAGTCCGTGGAAGGGAATTGTTACTACTTCTATATAAGTAGGATTATTAAAGACAACCATTGACCTATTCACTTACAAAAGTTTCGTAACGATCTGAAGAAACTTTCAACTACTCTAGATTCTCTATTAATACAAGGACAAAAGTCTAACATTCCATGATTACTTCTTTCTTTTGTTTTGGTTTTCGGGGTATATTGTTGATGGATCCTATTTCTTTAATAACTCACCAAAAAAAAAAAGAATCAATATTATTGTACCACAAGTTGTTATGTTATAAAGACAGTCGAATTTAAAAGAGTGCCGACGAAACAGACTAAGACGACCGATTACAATCGCAAGTATTTAATTCGTTACGATAACAAAGATCCCTTGTCAATGGAAGATAATGAGATTAGTTAAAAGTTTTTTTTAGGTTGTAATTTAAAATAAACACTCACGCACAAGATGTGTAAAGTTCAACTTATCTTGACATTATCTGTGACACACTTTGTAATACTAACACTGATCACATACAGTCCTATACACTCAGACATAATGGTCTACGGTGAGGCTAAATGACGATGGAATATGTTACCCTCTCCAGTCGGTCCTTTACCCGGTTCCGAAAAATTTTTAGGTTACAAGTCGGTTAAGATAATCAAGGTTCACGAAACAAGAGAAGGAGACACTCCTATGTAGTTGAATCGTATTATCCAGGCTAAAAGTTTTTCGACGTAAACTAAATAAAGAAATCCTTTAAGTCGAAAGTCGGACTTTTTTTTTATTATTACACGGACATAAATTTATGGGTCTAAGGGGTGTAAAGAGAATCTCTGACTAATGACTTCGTGTAAACTTTATTACTTGACACTCCCTCTTAATTGTAAAGAACGGTATTAGGACTACAATCTACATTCCCATGTCTTAGAATCAATCCCCAGGTTTATTACGACTAAAGAACTTTCGGACGAAATCTCCAAAATTACGACAGTAATGACGTGTTTGTACTGAAGTGAAGTTCGTATATACGGTACTAAGTTTTAAAAATTTTTCCTCATCCGTCAAAAATTTACATAGTTCGTTCCTTCATCGTTTTATGAACAGCGATTTGTCTATTAGTTGTAACGTTTTAAACCCACTACTGTACGTGTTTTTAGGATACGATACCAATTTATTATCGTAACGTGTTTGATCGTAAAATTCTGTAAGAAACCTTAAATTTTCTATCACAATTTCCTATAAAAAATTTTCCATTTTTAGTACTGACAGTAAATTTATATTTTACTTATATACAGTTTCTAAAATGGATTACTTTCTCGGTCTTCCTACAATAACCAAGTTCCGTTTAAGTTCCTGTCTTTATCGTATATTTGACTTAAATGCTTATCTAAGTTTCGACCGAAAAAGGTGTCCCTTTCCCTTTAGTTGACAGAGAGGAGACCTGTCTTAAGTAAACGTATATCTTTGTAGTAAACGTCACTACAGTCAAAAGATATTGAATTTAATATTCTATGAAACTTCTGTCACTTTTCATCTCTATTGGAACTACCCATTTTAGTTGTCCACTCGGTGATTATACAAAAACAGTTAAAACTAGAAAGTATTAAAAAGGACTATTATGTTAGACATATACATTCTTTACCAATTGAAGTAATTCAACTAAATTCTATAGGACAGAAGTTTGTATCAGAAAATAAAAATTTTGTAAACAATATAACTTCATATCAACTAAACGTTACGACACAATTAAAAGCCGATATATCGTTTTACTAAGTCAGACTGACTTAGACACAGAGTGAGACACTGGGGTACCCGACATCGGGCGGTCTGAGGAGACAGGTACCTTAAGAGGTCCGTTCTTATGACGTCACCCATCGGTAAGGGAAGAGGTCCCCTCGAAGGGTTGGGTCCCTAGTTTAAGTCCAGAGGGAGTAATGTCCGTCTAAGAAATGACAGACTCGGTGGTCTCTTCGAAGAGAGAGAGAGAGAGAGAGAGAGAGAGAGAGATATATATATATATATATATATATATATATATATATATATATATAAGTATATGGTACTAGTAGGAATGATCTTATCACGGACCATGTATTACCTATCATTTTATTATAAATAACTCATATCTTTTCAATTCTACTAGTCTATTAGTTCAAAAACAATAATAAATTCCTATATAATAATTTTTATAAATAAATAAATAAACCGACGTAGTCCAGAAGTAACCCCGTGCGGCCTAGAAAGTGACACCACGTATCAGAGATACTAACACCACATGTCCGAGTCACCGACCGTCGTCCACCCGATGTCTTATATGTCGGAATTCATCAACGTCGTACCCTCTAGAGATGAACACGATACGTCCGAATCAACGACGTGTCATACACCCTTAGAATCAAGGGACTGGTCCCCAGTTTGGGTACCGAAGGCGTAACGTTCCGTCTAAGAATTGGTGACCTGGTGGTCCCTTCAGGGATTCCTATAATATATCAAAATTAAGGACACTGAGAGAGATGTAGCTTATACCAATTATATTAAGGATTTCTTATATAATACACCTCTTATGGCTTCTCGTTAAGTGTCTTCGAATACCGAAACCGAAGGTCGAGTAACGATAAAGAAAGAAAAGGGAAAGACTACTTATCTGAAAGTAGGCAATATAGAATGGTTTTTCTTGAAATGACTCTATATTAGATCCCCGTTCTTAGGGAATCTTGTTTACCTCATCGGTAGTATCAGTTGTCTTCTCAGACTTTACGTCATGAACCTACGTTAGAGTTTCTACTATCTTACTAGAGACAAGCAAAGGTTCCGTTTGGTAAGTTATAGTGCCATTAGGTTCAGATACGGGGTTTGTCGTCACGACTTCGTCGACTTCAACTTACCAAGGTACTTCTGGATATTCTAGAAGATCTTGATTGTGGGTTTTTTCTACAGCAAAAGTAATGTCCCCTGACCTTACGTTTTCATCCTTCAGTTCTTTGTGGACCTCATTGTCCGTTTAAACCGGAACCTCATGTCTTACTTCATCCCGTTTTCGATTATCTCAAAACGGTTCTCTTGCGTGACCAGTATTGTTTGTGGGAGAAGGTTGTTGTGTTCTCTTCTGAGATGTGTACCTGTAGTGGTCTAACAGTTATGGCTTTAATCTAACTATTATAAGGAACGTCCATTTCTACCTCTTCGAGATATGTCTGTCGTTTTTGTTCTGGTCCTCGACTGACACCGAGTCTAGTACTTGAGGAATAACGGTTTAAGTCTAAATATAAATTCTTTCATTCCTTTTGGTGGTATGGTAAGTCCATACTGGATTTAGTTTAGAGAATGTTAATATGTCACCTTCACTCTTTATCTAAATTCCCTAATCTAGACTATCTATCTCACGGACTACTTAATACCTACCTCTACGTACTGTAACATGTCCTCTGTCCCTAGTTTTTGTAGGGGTTCTTTTTTTTTTAAGTTTTGTCGTTTTACCGACAGGCTCCTCCGGAATGTTTATCGACACTTTTCTTCCCTTCACTTTCCGTTTCCTCCTTTCCTTTCTATATGGGTAAACTTACGTCTCAAGGTTTCTTATCGTTCCTCTCTATTTCTGAAGGAGTTACTAAAGAAGGAGTTACGTTTCTTTATCTCCTTTTGTTATCTTACCCTTTCTGATCTCTAGAGAAGTTCTTTTAATCTCTATGGTTCCCTTGTAAAGTACGTTTCTACCCAAGTTATTTTCTGTATTTACCATACCTGGATTGTCTTCGTCTTATATTATTTTCCTCCACCGTTCTTATGTGCCTTCTTGACATGTTTTTTCTAGAAGTGTTGCGTCTATTAGTGTTACTACACTAGTGATTAGATCTCGGTCTGTAGGACCTTATACTTCAGTTCACCCGGAATCCTTCGTAGTGATGTTTGTTTCGATCACCTCTACTACCTTAAGGTTAACTCGATAAAGTTTGGGATTTTCTACTACGACACTTTCACGACGTGAGTTATACGGTCGTTTTCACCTTTTGTGTCGTTACCGGTGTCCTGACCTTTTCCAGTCAAAAGTAAGGTTAGGGTTTCTTTCCGTTGCGGTTTCTTACGAGTTCGATGGTGTGTTAACGTGAGTAGAGTGTCCGATCGTTTCATTACGAGTTTTAAGAGGTTCGGTCCGAAGTTGTTATACACTTGGTACTTGAAGGACTACAAGTTCGACCCAAATCTTTTCCGTCTCCTTGGTCTCTAGTTTAACGGTTGTAGGCAACCTAGTAATCGTTCTCTCAAGGTCTTTTTGTAGATAAAGACGAAATAACTGATACGGTTTCGGAAACTGACACACCTAGTGTTATTTGACACCTGTTAAGACTTTCTCTACCCTTATGGTCTGGTGGACTGGACGGAGAACTCTTTAGACATACGTCCAGTCCTTCGTTGTCAATCTTGACCTGTACCTTGTTGTCTGACCAAGGTTTATCCTTTTCCTTATACAGTTCCGACATATAAAAGTGGAACGAATAAATTGAAGATACATCTCATGTAGTACTCTTTGCGACCTGACCTTCTTTGTGTTCGACCTTAGTTCTAACGGCCCTCTTTATAGTTATTGGAGTCTATACGTCTACTGTGGTGGGAATACCGTCTTTCTCTTCTTCTTGATTTCTCGGAGTACTACTTTCACTTTCTCCTCTCACTTTTTCAACCGAATTTCAAGTTGTAAGTCTTTTGATTCTAGTACCGTAGGTCTGGGTAGTGAAGTATCGTTCATCTACCCCTTTGTCACCTTTGTCATTTTCTGAAATAAACCCCCCCGAGGTTTTAGTGACGTCTACCACTGACGGTGGTACTTTAATTTTCTGCGAATGAGGAACCTTCTTTGCAATACTGGTTGGATCTGTCGTATAACTTTCCGTCTCTGTAATGAAACGGTTGTTTCCAGGTAGATCAGTTCCGATACCGAAAAGGTCATCAGTACATACCGACACTCTCAACCTGATATTTTTTTCGACTCTTGACTTCTTAACTACGAAAACTTGACACCACAACCTCTTCTAAGAACTCTCAGGGAACCTGACGTCCATTTAGGTTGGTCAGGTAGGATTTCTTTTAGTCAGGACTTAAAAGTAACCTTTCTGACTACAACTTCGACTTTGAGGTTATAAAACCGGTGGTCTGCGTTTCTCGACCGAGTAAACTTTTCTGGGACTACGACCCTTTCTAACTCCCACCCCAGCGTCTCAGACTGTGTTGACTCACTGGCTTGACTTGACTCAGGTATATCGTATGTTAAGAGGTAACATTTAAACGTTAAGTTACCACAAACAATATAAGTGTCTCTACGTGTTGGTAATGATATTAAAGACGAGATAAAAAGTAGTTTTTATCCAGAATAAGTGGTGACAATTAACTAATCTGAGGACCATATGGATACTTGTGTGGCAGAAATAACATTCGACTAATAAAGAAAGTGACTTTTTTAATCGAGAAGAATATCGTAACCATATAGATCATATTCAACTTTCACAAAAGGAATTTTACGTATACCAGGAAAATCATCTTATAATAGTCCCTTATTTTTTCTTACATAACTACGTACAATGTCGTACTTACTTACAACTTTTGTCGTACGATTCATTTTCTCCCGACAGACCACCGAGTCACTATTTCTAGATGGACGGTTACGTCCTCTACGTCCAAACTAGGGAACCAACCCTGTTAGGGACATCCTCCTATACCGTTGGGTGAGGTTATAAGAACGGACTTTTTAGGGTACCTGTCTCCTCGGACCACCCGATACCAGGTTTGTCAGCATTTTCTCACCTGTGTTGACTCCCTGAGTCGTGTCGTGACCGTTCCTACACGTCCTTGACCTTAAGAGTATTGGGACTCTCATCTTTACATTTTACAGTGGTCGGTGAAACCTTACTCAAACCGGTACAGATTTTTCAGTTTAAGTGTCTACAGTATACTAGGTCGAGAGGATACAGATCCATATACGTGTTCTTTCTTTAGGACACAGGTATGTTTCTAAACATATACTTATCCAAATATCTTTAAAATGTACATCATCGGTTTCTTCATCTTTGTTGGGTCTATAAGTAGTTATCCACTTACCTACTTGTTTCACCATATACAGGTATGGTACCTTATGCTGAGTAATTATTTTTCTTTATTTAATAACTATGTTGTTGTCTCTACTTAGAGTTTTATTAAAACGACTCATTTTTTTTTCCGTCGTGGTTTTTCTCGTGTATGAATACTAAGGTAAATATATTTAAAATTATTTTATGTTTGATTAGATATAACTGTCTTTCGTCTAGTCATCGACGAATTTCTTCCCCTCTCATCTCTCCCGTTCCTCTCTCCCTAATGATACCCCGTCCTCTTTTAAACCGCCATACTACCTATACAAGTGGTAGGACTAACTCCCCTACCAAAGTGTACACATATGTACACACTCACGGACACGTATACACAAGTTATCAAATCAGTACAGGTTGAGAAACACTGGGGTCCCTGATATCAGGAGGGTCGAGGAGACAGTTACCTTTAAAGGTCCGTTCTTATTACCTCACCCAACGGTAAAGGAGGAGGTCTAACTTGAGTACTCAGTCTGGTATTTATTATGTATTCAGTTGTAAATTGTGTAACATACGAAATTTCTACACGTCAAATAAAATACAGTAAAAAGAAGTTATTTCGACAAAGGGTTTGGAGTAACTTTTTTTTTTTTCAAAGTAATGGAAGTGGTAAGAATAACCGTAGAAGTCATTATTTTTAGAATAAAATTTTAGTAGACAACTGGTGTTCTATTTTATTATAAAAAGAAGAAGGAACCTATTCAACTTGTATGTCTTCTTAGTCATTTAATCCTTTGAAATTTGTTTCTTGGAACTCTCAGCGAACTTGACGTTCCTCTAATTTGGTCAGTTAGGATTTTCTTTAGTTAGGGCTTATAATGAATCTTCCTGACTACGACTTCGACTTCGAGGTTATGAAACCGGTGGACTACACTTTTCGACGAGTAATCTTTTCTAGAACTACGACCCTTTCTAACTTCCCTCCTCTTCCCCTGTTGTTTCCTGCTCTACCAACCTACCGTAGTGGCTGAACTACCTGTACTCAAACTCGTTCGAGGTCCTCCACCACTTCCTGTCCCTTCGGACCGCACGACGTAAGGTACCCCCGCGTTTCTCAGCTTGTACTGACTCGCTGACTTGTTGTTGTTTTTATCTCTTGGTGTCCGGAATTTCTCAAAATTCGACCTTATAAGGTACATGACGACTCTCAATTACGTCAATCTAGTTCGTTTTGTAAGGATTAGGACTTTCGAATTTTAATCTCAAGAATAGTCTTATGTGTATGTACTACAGTTACGTTTAGGGAGTGAGTAAATACTTCAATAAAACTGTATATGGTTAGAGAAAGAGGTAAGTCAGTAAAATTCGTCCAGGAGTACCACACCCTCCCAATATCGAAAAAGAGTCTTCACTTCCCTTCGATAAGGTACTATTCCAAAGGATGATCGTTTCTTTACTCAACACTCTCGTTTACGTATTAAGTTCTTTTATACGACATAAGTTAATTACTTATCGTCTAAACATCTTGAATCGTACGTACAAATAGAAACTAGAAAGATGAAAAACTAAGATTATAAGAATTGGACGGAGAACTCTTTGGATGTACGGCCAGTCCTTCGTTGTCAATCTTGACCTGAACCTTGTTGTCTGACCAAGGTTTATCTTTTTCCTCATGCAGTTCCGACATATAACAGTGGGACGAATAAATTGAAGATACGTCTCATGTAGTACTGTTTGCGACCCGACCTTCTTCGTGTTCGACCTTAGTTCTAACGGCTCTCTTTATAGTTATTGGAGTCTATACGTCTACTGTGGTGGGAATACCGTCTTTCACTTCTCCTTGATTTTTCGGAGAACTACTTTCACTTTCTCCTCTCACTTTTTCAACCGAATTTCGAGTTGTAAGTCTTTTGCCTCTAGTACCGTAGGCCAGGGTAGTGAAGTACCCTTTATCTACCCCTTTGTCACCTTTGTCACAGTCTGAAATGAAAAAACCAGAGGTTTTAGTGACGTCTACCACTGACGTCGGTACTTTAATTTTCTGCGAATGAGGAACCTTCCTTTCAATACTGGTTGGATCTATCGTATAAGTTTTCGTCTCTGTAATGAAATGCTTGTTTCCAGGTAGATCAGTTCCGATACCAAAAAGGTCACCAGTACATACCTACACTCTCAACCTGACACTTCTTTCGACTCACGACTTCTTAACCACGAAAACTTGACACCACAACCTCTTCTGAGAACTCTCAGGGAACCTGACGTTCCTCTAGGTTGGTCAGGTAAGATTTCCTCTAGTAAGGACCCACAAGAAACCCTCCTTACTACGATTTCGTCTTTGAGGTCATGAAACCGGTGGAGTACACTTCTCAACTGAGTAACCTTTTCTGAGACTACGACCCTCCCTAACCCCCGTCTTCCTTTTCCCCTATTGTCTCCTACTCTACCGACCTACCGTAGTGGCGGAGCTACCTGTACTCAAATTCACTTGAGGCTCTCTACCACTACCTGTCCCTCCGGACCGCACGACGCTACGTACCCCAGTGTTTCTCAGTCTGTACTGACTCACTGACTTGACTTGACTTGACTTGGCTTATATTTTAAATCGTAAAATCAGTACCAAGATAAAGACAGATTAATAAATCCGATGTCTCACATAATACGATCATCACCACCAATAATCGTCTTCGTTGGTTAGTGTATCGGGAACATAAGTTATCGAATGTTTACCTCCCGAAGGATTAAAGAATCCGTCCCTTATAAATACTCGTCAAACAGAGACCCTCGGGACTTTATACCATGAAACCTTTCCACCCCTATTCAACAGAGTGTAAATCTAAACACAAAAGGGTATATAAATTTTCAATAGACTTACTTAATGTGTCACAAATTATCGGTCTTTTATACTCCAACCCTCTACCAACTACACTTATGTATGAAACCTTAAATAGTTATAAAAAGTAGAAAACTAAGAATAAAAAGGAAAGTCACAATAACTCTATACTAACGGTATCTCGTGACATCTTCAAATTCCATATGTCGTATTACTAAACTGAATGTATGTAGTACTTTACTAATGGTGTTATTAAAATCACTTGTAAGTAGTAGAGTATATCTGTATTTTAATTTCCTTGTTTATTTTTAAGGAACATTACTCTCGAGGATCTTAAATGAGAGAATTATTTAAAGTATATATTGTATATTACCCGAAATGTCCACCGTGATCACCATTTCTTGGGTGGACGGTTACGTCCTCTGCTTTTCTATGACCAAATTAGGGACCCAACCCTTCTAATAGACCTCCTCCTGTACCGTTGGGTGAGGTCATAAGAACGGACCTCTTAGGGTATTTGTCTCGTCGGACCGTCCGATATCGGGTATCCCAGTGTGTCCAGACTGTCCTAACTTCGCTGAATCCTACGTACGTATTGTATGTTGGCATAATAATTATTAATATAAAATAGTACCACATGTAATGTAGGAATCATGAAGAAATAGAAAATAGACTTTCAAACATAAAAAACTGGAAACCTTACTTCTAGGTTAAGGGGGATGGAAG
>SJYO01054431.1:0-10000 GCA_006410555.1 Capra ibex
CTGGTCTTCCTACTTATTGTATGCCTGATTCAGAGGCTACCTCTGACTTCTGGACCACTAGAATTTGCCATGAAGCGATTCTCCAAGTCAGGTTTCAGCAATATGTGAACCGTGAACTTTCAGATGTTCAACGTGGTTTTAGAAAAGGCAGAGGAACCAGAGATCAAATTGCCAACATCCATTGGATCATCGAAAAAGCAAGAGAGATCCAGAAAAACATCTATTTCTGCTTTATGGACAATGCCACAGCCATTGACTGTGTGGATCACAATCAACTGTGGAAAAGTCTGGAAGACAAGGTAATACCAGATTACCTGACCTGCCTCTTGAGAAATCTGTATACAGGTCAGGAAGCAACAGTTAGAACTGGACATGGAACAACAGACTGGTTCCAAAGAGGAAAAGGAGTATGTCAAGGTTGTATACTGTCACCCTGCTTATTTAACTAAGATGCAGAGTACATCACAAGAAATGCTGGGCTGCAGGAAACACTAGCTGGAATCAAGACTGCTGAGAGAAATATCAATAACCTCAGATATGCAGATGACACCAACCTTATGGCAAAAAGTGAAGAACTAGAGAGCCTCTTGATGGAAGTGAAAGAGGAGAGTGAAAATGTTGGCTTAAAGCTCAACATTAAAAAAAAGTAAATTCATGGCATCCAGTCCCATCCAGTCCCATGATGGCAAACAGATAGGGAAACAGAGGAAACAGTGAGAGACTTTGTCAGGGAATCTTGACAGAGGGATCGAACCTGGCTCTCCCACGTTGTAGGCAGATATCTTACTTTCTGAGTCGTGCACATCAAGGACAATGAGAATACCATGAATTCCACCGACTAACCACTATGTTCAATGTCCAAGGTCCTGGGTCCAATTGTTCTATTGAATGGTTCCTTTAACGGCTGCCTCTAGTAATCCAGGCTCTAAAGTGAAAGTGAAAGATGTTCTGTTGTGTCTGAGTCTTTGTGACCCCATGGAATCAGCAGTCCATAGAATCCTCTAGGCCAGAATACTGATGTGGGTAACCTATCCCTTCTCCAGCCGATCTTCCCAATCCAGGAATTCTCCTGCATTGCAGGCAAATTCTTTACCAACTGCGCTATCAGGGAAGCCCATTCCAGGTAGTGAGGTCAACCTCTAAAATGCATGCCCTATACAAAGTGCTGTGCACAGAATTAGATACTTATGAGTAAGAAGGCTTCTAAGGAGAAAATTAGCAAAGAGCTTGGTATTGAAAATATCTATATACGAAAGAGTTTAGAGGTTCCAGGGGAATGCCTTGCTTATGAAGCTTGCAGGAAAAGGAAAAATTAGAAGACAGAGATTTTCAGGCCCACATTCATTCCACAATTCAGCTTCAACAGCTTAAATATTATCAATTGTATACACTGTCCTCTGAGGCAGAAAAAGTTAAAGCTTAGAGTTGCGCAATTGCTAACCTGATCCAGTATCTTAATTACATAGATGAAGAAACAGACATACAAGGGATGTTGCTTGTTTAAGCCCAGTGAGTTATTAGTATGAATCTTCCTCAGACAAGTTCGACCTGAGAAAATTGCAGCAAATCTCTAAGCTACTGTAGGCTTATGTTTCCATAAGGCTGGACAAGGGAGTACTCTAAGCAATCTGATACTATATATAAGCCACTATTATCATTGTCATCATTTTCCATATCATTACTATTTTTTCTCCTCAGCAGCAGTAACTGTGGCGGTTACATGCTATTGATCACATTCTGATTAGAAAGAGCTTTTCAATAGTAGTCCAGGGCTCTTAATGTTGAGTGGTAGATTTCTTGGATGAATATGTCAAAGATGAGCAGTAAGTTATAGGTCAGATTGTTGTTCTACCTGTGGCTATTCATCAGAAACAGATAACCTATGTATAACTATGTCAGAAATTTGTAAGTGCTATGAATAAATATGCTCAAGTGCTCTTCACACTATTAACAACTTAGTCTAAATAGAAGTTATAGTGAAAAACGATTGTAATGAGCATGTGTGATACATATTAATGCACAGACCCCAGCCAGACTATAGGTCGTGATATATTTGTTGAAGCTTATAGATGTTTCTGTAAGCTTCTGAATATAAAATTATGTGTGAGTTAGACCTATAAATACGATCAGGATTTGGTAGAAGAGACTGGGAAAGAAGGGAAGGGCAATTCAGGCACAAGAAAGAATACTGACATGGTACAGGATAGGGAAAGAATAAACTATGGAAATTCAGGGCACCTGAATGACTGGCTATGTGTGGACATGTGCAATGGGCAGGGACAGCAGAAGAGATTTAGAAACATCATAATAAGTAGGTAGTGAAACTCATTAGAAATGCTTAAGTGATAAGTTATGATATCTCTTCTGTGGAGTAGCGATAATAACAAACAGACTTTTCAGGACCCACTGCCCTTTCATTTCAGAATGCTGTATCTTCAACTTGCCTGAAATTAGCAGTACCAGTGGAAGAGACTAATGTTTGCCCTAGTCCCTAATTCAGGACATAACAGCAGCTCCAGCTGCAGGGCAGCAAACTAGTGGAATTTTCTCCTCCCTAAATATTTCTTGAAGGGATAGGATACAAGATGAAATAGATATTAGGACTAGTGAGGGAAAATGTTGGAGCCATCCTTGAAATTCTGCATCAGCAGCCATAGTTTCACATAGTTCTAGCAGCATGATTAAAAACATATTTATTTTCTGCAGCTGTTCACTACTGGAATTTGACACCAACAGCCTCTGTAAGACTTCCCCATGGGCACCGGTGCTTCTAGATACACACCAGCCCCTCTCCAACCCAGCATCAAGCTGCATTTATTATTTTAACTGTAAGTACAAAGACTACCACTGTGCCTCGTACCTACTGATCTTGTTGCAGACCATGTCCAGGAAAGGTAAGTTCTAAGAACCTCTTAATCTGCAGTTGGTTCTTCATGCCTATGGGTTCTGTGTTCATTTGGGACTTGCCAATACCTGGTCTCTAGAATCTACGACAAAGAAGATAAACCCTAGACGTATTGGCTTATGCCTGGAGCCCTAAGGGGAAATCAGTGCCACTAGCTCATGGGCCTGATACTACTATCCCCAAGGCAACACAAGATCTGCAGCGTCATTATCTTTGTGCTGAAGTTTTGGGAGATGAAGTCTAGAAAAAAGAAATGTGAAAATATAAAAAATTGACTGTGTTGGACACAGAGATTCATATTCCTCTTCTCTGCACTCTGCTCCATCTATCTGCCTACTTTTCCTACTCCAGGTATTGGATGGTGGAAAAGAATCGACTTTCCTTTTTTTTTTTTTTTAATGGGATTCAATGAATTGGGAGGTAAGCCAGATTTCTAGAGTTTAAGCTTTTTTTCAATATGTCCCTCTATGCTTTGACTCATCCCAGTCCACAATATCATAAAACTGTCTCATTCACAAGTGTACCTCTGGAATTTCAGAAAGACTCTCTATAGCAAAGAGACTGTACAGGTTACTTTGTCTTGAAAGAGATGCAGGAAAATACATGGGTTAAGGTTTTCTTTAGCTCAAAATATCTAACTTAATAGAGTAGGGAATAGCAAACAACTCCTGTTTTCTTGCCTGGAAAATCCCACTGATAGAGGGGCCAAGCAGCCTACATTCCATGAGGTTGCACAGTCAAACATGGCTGAACACACACACACACACATCTAATTTACATTCAGATACAAAATTCTCCCCTGTTTTTGAAAGTGTTACATTCAGTTCACATTGATGGGTGAAGCCTTTTCTCTAAATTATCTCTGTGCCATTTTTATGGAAACAAAACTGTTTCTTCCAATGTAGAGAGACTTTTGCTTCATTTCCTCTACCAACACTTTGGAATTTCTTTCCTGTTACCTGAAATAAGGATTTCTACCTTGTCTTGGCTTTAGAGGTCTGGTCCATTGGTATATTTCTTTTCAGATCTGGGAATAATAAATTCTAATGTTATGTTTCCCTTGCTTAGAGCAACAGGGAGTGCAATGGAAGGCTCTGCAAATGAGACGCAATGATAACCTTGAGAACCCCATATGTCTTCCTTATCTAGGAGCAGCAGGCTACTTTACAGCTTGAACAGATCTCTCAAAGCACTAGAGAGCCACAAAAACTCATCTCCCAAGTGTATGTTGCTCTGCTTCCTGTGTTTGCCATGCTGTCATGACTATTTTTACATCACAAGTAAAGAAGTTTTCAATTCCATTGTATGCCACAATTATTTCCATAGCAAGAATGTGAATCTCCCAAATATTTCTTTCTCAAAGCTAATAGACTCTGTCCAAGAATGTATCAAGAAGGATGTAAGTCCATTCTCTGAAGGAGTTTCCAAGTGTTAGTGACGTTTTCACAGGCATTTCACATATTTGCCTATTTCATACTGTAATAAGATTGATAAGAAGTCATGAGGTTGGTCACGATTGTCTCCATGAGAAACACATCAGAAGTACTGCTGGAGGTATCTGGGTGCTCAGAAGCTGATGTTAGCAAGATGAAAACATGGACTCCACAGTGACATATGTGAAGGTGTCAGAAGCAATGGGCTAGACTGATTGATTGCTATAGTAAAACAAAGAGGGATGGCCAGTAAGGTCAAAGTGATCCTGTCAAGAGTCTAAGCAAGAAGTTGAAATCTGTGGTTTACATTCGAGAGCAAGCAGGATCATTGGCAGTGATGGGGAAGACTGAACAAGAATTAACTGGGAGAAATAGGACCTTATTGATATCTATGACAAATGAACTATGTACAAGTGTTGCTGATTTCTCCTCAGAGCTTCCCCCACACTGTTAAGCCAATCAGCAAAATCACAGCCCACTCTCCCATGGCCTTTCTTTATTTACAACAGTCCTCAGAAGCTTGGCATGTCTGGACTTCTGCATTTTATCTCCCTTTACGTTCACTTGTGCACGTCTGGTATGGTAGGAGGAGTTACTATAAAATGGCCCATGTTTAGTGGCAGAAAGTCATTCAGCACAATCATTACAAATGGAGAACTGAGAGAAAAGTCCTAACACAAAAATGTGGCTTCCAAGTTATTGCTATCTTCATTTTGTGTAAGGAAAGATGTACTCAAAGATAAAGGAAGAGAAATCCCAGATAGGTGTTTATATGATCTCGTAATTGAAATATTATGAGGATGCTCCAACAAAACTCTCATCCTTATCCATTGGAAACAGATGGAATGGAAACCACAGTTACAGAAAACTAACCGTACTGAACACTTGGATCATAGCCTGTCTAACTCAGTGAAACTATGAGTCAGGCCTTGTACAGCCATTCAAAAGGGACTGTTTGTAGTGGAAAGTTCTGACAAAATGTGGCCTACTGGAAAAGGGAATGGCAAACCACTTCAGTATTCTTGCCTTGAGTACCCCAGGAATCATATGAAAAGGGAAAAAGATAGGACACTGAAAGTTGAACTCCTTGGGTCACTAGGTGCCAAAAATGCTTGGAACAAAGACAGAGGTTTGTAACATTGAATAGGAGGCAATGATGAAAACCATCCCCAAGAAGAACTGTAAAAAGGGAAATTTTTGTCACTCAATAGCTGAATGAAGAAGAGAATGAAAAGCAACAGAGAATAGGAAAAGTATATCCACCAGAATGCAGAGTTCCAAAGTAAAGCAAGGAGAGAGAAGATAGCCTTCCTAAGCATTCAATGCAAAGAAATAAAGGAAAATCATAGACTGAGAAAGACTAGCGATCTCTTCAAGAAAGTTAGACATACCCAGGGAACATTTCATGCAAAAAGGGGCACCATAAAGGACAAAAATGATATCGACATAATGGAAGCAGAAGATACTAAGAAGAGGTGCCAAGAATACACAGAAAATTGATAATGACTGAGATAATCACGATGGTGTGCTCACTCACCTAGAGCCAGACTTTCTGGAGCAAGAAGTCAATTGGGCCTTAGGAACCACCACTATGAACAAAGCAAGTGCAGGTGATGGAATTCCGGTGGAACTATGTCAAATCCTAAATGATGAGGCTGTGAAAATGCTGTACTCAATACCCCAGAAAACTTGGAAAACTCAGCAGTGGCCACTGTATTGGAAAAGGTCAGTTTTCATTCCTATTCCAAAGAAATGGCATGTCACAGAATGTTCAGACTACCAACAATTGCACTCATCTCACACACTAGCAAAGAAATGCTCAAAGTCTCCGAGCCTTCAACAGCAAGTGAATCAAGAACTTCTAGATGCTCATGTGGGATTTAGAAAAGGCAGAGGTTCCAGAGAGTAAATTGCCAACAACCGCTGGATCACAGAAAAAGCAAGAGAATTCCAGAGAAACATGAAGTTCTCCTTCGTTGAGTACACTAGAGCCTTGGACTGCATGAATCACAATAAACTGGAAATGCTTAAGGAATTGCCAACACCAAAACACCTTACCTGCTGCCTGAGAAATCTGTATGCATGTTAAGAAGCAACAGTTAGAATTGGACGTGGAACAATGGACTGATCCCTAATTGGGAAAAGGAGTACATCAAGCTGTATATTGCCACTTTGCTTATTTAACTTATATGCAGAGTACATCATATGAAAAGGCAGGCTCGATGAAGCACAACCTGGAATCAAGATAGCAGGGAGAAACTTCAACCTCAGATATTCAGAGATGCATAACTCAGATGTGCATATGACAACCTCAGATACGAGGATGACACCGTCGTTTGTCAGAAAGCGAGGAGGAGCTGAAGAGTCTGTACTGATGAAAATCAAAGTGTAAAAGCTGGCTTAGAACTTAACATTCAAAAAACGAAGGTCATGGCATCTGGTCCCATCACTTCATGCTGAATAGAAAGGCAAAGAGTGGAAACACTGACAGACTTTACTTTCCTCAACTCCAAAATCGCTCCAGATGCTGAATGCAGCCATGGAATTCAAAGGCTCTTCCTCCTTGGAAGAAAAGCTATGACAAACCTAGACAACATATTAAAAAGCAGAGACATTAATCTACCAAAAAAGGTCTATCTGGTCAAAGCCATGGCTTTTCCTGTAGTCATGGATGGGTGTGAGAACTGGACTATAAAGAAACCTGAACGGCAAAGAACTTATGTTTTTGAACTGTGGTGTTGGAGAAGACTCTTGAGAGTCTCCTGGATTGCCAGAAGATTAGCCAGTCAATCCTAAAGAAAATCAGTCCTGAATATTCATTGGATGGACTGATGATGAAGCTCTAACAGTGTGGCTACCTGATGCAAAGAACTGACTCACTGGAAAAGATGCTAACACCGGGAAAGATTGAAGGCAGGAGGAGAAGAGGATGACAGAGGATGAGATGGTTGGATGGGATCACTGTTTCAATGCACACGAGTCTGAACAAGCTAGCAGGAGCTGGTGATGAATAAGCAAGCTTGGCATGCTGTAGTCAATGGGTCACAAAAAAAGCCAGACACAATTGAGCGACTCAAATGAACTGAATGGAATAATGCTTATGAGAACCATCCACTATATGGCTATGAAGTATATCAAGTGTTAGAACAAGTCTGATACAAAAAGTCTCCACAAGTTCCACTGCTGCTGCTGCTTCTAAATTGCTTCAGTAGTGTCTGACTCTGTGCGACCCCATAGATGGCAGTCCACCAGGCTCCCCTTCCCTGGGATTCTCCAGGCAAGAACTTTGGAGTGGGTTGCCATTTCCTTCTCCAATGCATGAAAGTGGAAAGTGAAAGTGAAGTCACTCAGTCGTGTCTGACTCTGTGCAACCCCATGGACTGCAGCCTACCAGGCTCCTCTGTCCATGGGATTTTCCAGGCAAGAGTACTACACTGGGGTGCCATTGCCTTCTCCAACAAGTTCCACAACACCCCCCAAATAGCTCTTGAATTACTAAGTGGTGACACTGCACTTGGTCTACTCTAGTAGGCTGAGGCATTAATATTGTAAAAGCTTGGACGCCATATGTCCCCAAGGCCTTCAGGCATGTCTGAAGCAGCTCCCACCCCTCAGGAAGTCAGACTGTAGCTCAGAAATCTCCCCTTCATTCTCCTTTCCAACTTCCTACATCATATCACCCACCAGGAGCATTCTCTGGCCCTGGCCTGGGAAAGATTCTCTGTTCTTGCAGCCTGCACTGAATTCCACAAGTGCCCAAGCATTGTTCATATTTTGAACTGCCTGCTGACTGACTGGAAACATTTGAGGAATGGAAATGAGAGGCTGGAAACAGGCCTACAGTGAAATTTATTAAGTTCCATAGAGGGCACCTGTACTTCTTTTTAGCTAAGCTGAGTGCTGTTAGTGATTTGAATCCTATTGACCTCATCATCGAGATGATCATTTTCTCTCTGAAACTGGTAGGCTTCAGAGAAAAGGCTTCTAAATGGCTTCACTTTTGGTGTCCCTCTTCTCCAAGGCCTACTGTACATATACTGCTACCTCCAAATGTTCTCAGTTGAGTATGCCTTGGGCCTGATGTGCTGCAGTACAGAGTCTTCCAGGTGTGACTAAGGTGGATGGTGGAGAGGTCTTGCTGGCACAGTTTCTCTAGTTGGTAGACGACTTGAAGTCTATAGTCTTTATCATTCCTGGGGACGTGTCCCTGGCATGGCTGAAAGTGTTAATGGTGAGCTTGCCCACAACAACTGTGGTTTTGCTGCTCACAGTGGCCCTTGTTGGGGTTGAGGACCATGTACCTCTCCATGGGTTAGGACCCTTCAGTCTGGGNCTCTGTGCAACCCCATGGACTGCAGCCTACCAGGCTCCTCTGTCCATGGGATTTTCCAGGCAAGAGTACTACACTGGGGTGCCACTGCCTTCTCCAACAAGTTCCACAACACCCCCCAAATAGCTCTTGAATTTCTAAGTGGTGACAGTGCACTTGGTCTACTCTAGTAGGCTGAGGTATTAATATTGTAAAAGCTTGGACGCCATATGTCCCCAAGGCCTGCAGGCATGACTGAAGCAGCTCCCACCACCTCAGAAAGTCAGACTGTATCTCACAGATCTCCCCTTCATTCTCCTTTCCAACTTCCTACATCATATCACCCACCAGGAGCATTCTCTGGCCCTGGCCTGGGAAAGATTCTCTGTTCTTGCAGCCTGCACTGAATTCCACAAGTGCCCATGCATTGTTCATATTTTGAACTGCCTGCTGACTGACTGGAAACATTTGAGGAATGGAAATGAGAGGCTGAAAACAGGCCTACAGTGAAATTTATTAAGTTCCATAGAGGGAACCTGTACTTCTTTTTAGCTAAGCTGTGCTGTTAGTGATTTGAATCCTATTGACCTCATCATCGAGATGATCATTTTCTCTCTGAAACTGGTAGGCTTCAGAGAAAAGGCTTCTAAATGGCTTCACTTTTGGTGTCCCTCTTCTCCAAGGCCTACTGTACATATACTGCTACCTCCAAATGTTCTCAGTTGAGTATGCCTTGGGCCTGATGTGCTGCAGTACAGAGTCTTCCAGGTGTGACTAAGGTGGATGGTGGAGAGGTCTTGCTGGCACAGTTTCTCTAGTTGGTAGACGACTTGAAGTCTGTAGTCTTTATCAGTCCTGGGGACGTGTCCCTGGCATGGCTGAATGTGTTAATTGTGACCTTGCCTGGAGCTGTGGTTTTGCTGCTCACAGTGGCCCTTGTTGGGGTTGAGGACCATGTACCTCTCCATGGGTTGGGACCCTTCAGTCTGGAGTGGATTGTATTCCTGGTTTATTTTTTCTTTCAGATATGTAGTTAGGAAACTAGAATGGTGGCCTCTTTGGGGTCTCAGGAATCCAGAAGACTGGAGAGAGGTGTGGCGGCCATAGACAACAAACTCTGCTGTGGACGAGGTAACACCAACACGCCCACCTGGCCAACTGTGTGGAGCAGGCCCAGGTGGCTCCAATGGTTTGAGAGGCCTTGAGATCCTCTAGGCTGCCTCATGGCTACTTCAGCCTAGAGTCTTGGTGAGGGGAGGTTTAGGGAGGCATGGTAACCATGACATCACAACTTTGAGATTTCACTACAGCAATGAGCAGCAATGCGTTGGTCACTACAATTTGCTTCCTAAG
>SJYO01054446.1:0-10000 GCA_006410555.1 Capra ibex
CATTAGAAAACAATAAGATTGGCAGAATAAAAGAACGTATGCAACAAACTGTACTAAAGCCGTTTCCCACTTTTTCTATGTTTGAAAGAGAGTAGAGAGATACTAAAATGCATAAATGCACAATTAATATATATGTTCAAATTTAAAAGTAACCATTACAACAGATGTAACCAACATTGGCTTGCCAAACAGAAGGAAGCATCAGTTCAGTTCAGTTCAGTTCAGTCACTCAGTCATGTCCGACTCTTTGCGACCCCATGGACTGCAGCACGCCAGACTTGCCAGTCCATCATCAACCCTCGGAGCTTACTCAAAATCATGTCCATTGAGGTGGTGATGCCATCCAACCATCTCATTCTCTGTCATCCCCTTCTCCTCCCACCTTCACTATTTCCCAGCATCAGGGTCTTTTCAAATGAGTCAGCCTTTCATATCAGGTGGCTGAAGTATTAGAGTTTCAGCTTCAGCATCAGTCCTTCCAATGAATATTCAGGACTGAGTTTCTTTAGGATTGATAGGTTGGATCTCCTTGCAGTCCAAGGGACTCAAGAGTCTTCTCCAACAACATAGTTCAAAAGCATCGATTCTTTGGCACTCAGCTTTCTTTATAGTCCAACTCTCACATCCATAAATGACTACTGGAAAAACCATGGCCTTTACTAGATGGCCTTTTGTTGGCAAAGTAATGTCTCTGCTTTTTAATATGCTGTCTAGGTTGGCCATAGCTTTTCTTCCAAGGAGCAAGAGTCTTTTAATTTCATGGCTGCAGTCACCATCTCCAGTGATTTGGGAGCCCCCCCAAAATAAAGTCTCTCACTTTTTTCTTTGTTTCCTCGTCTATTTGCCATGAAGTGATGGGACGGAATGCCATGATTTTAGTTTTCTGAATGTTGAGTTTTAAGCCAACTTTTTCACTCTCCTCTTTCTCTTTGACCAAGAGGCTCTTTAGTTATTTTTTGCTTTCTGCCATAAGGGTGATGTCATCTGTGTATCTCAGGTGATTGATATTTCTCCTGGCAATCTTGATTCCAGCTTGTGCTTCATCCAGCTTAGCATTTCTCATGACGTACTCTGCATATAAGTTAAATAAGTAGGGTGACAATATACAGCCTTGATGTACTCCTTTCCTGATTTGGAACCAGTCTGTTGTTCCATGTCCAGTTCTAACTGTTGCTTCTTGACCTGCATACAGATTTTCAGGAGGCAAGTCAGGTGGTCTGGTATTCCCATCTCTTGAAGAATTTTCCACAGTTTATTGTGATCCATACAAAGGTGTTGGCATAGTTAATAAAGCAGAAATAGATTTTTTTTGGATCTCTCTTGCTTTTTTGATGATCCATCGGATGTTGGCAGTTTGATCTCTGGTTCCTCTGCCTTTTCTAAATCAGGCTTAACATCTGGAAGTTCATGGTTCACACACTGTTGAAGCCATGCTTGGAGAATTTTGAACATTACTAGCATGTGAGATGAGTGCAATTTGAACATTCTCTGGCATTGCCTTTCTTTGGGATTGGAATGAAAACTGACCTTTTCCATCCTGTGGCCATTGCTGAGTTTTCCAGATTTGCTGGCATATTGAGTGCAGCACTTTCACAGCATCATCTTTCAGGATTTGAAATAGCTCAACTGGAATTCCATCACCTCCGCTAGCTTTGTTCATAGTGATACTTCCTAAGGTCCACTTGACTTAGCATTCCAGGATGTCTGGCTCTCAGTGAGTGATCACACCATCATGTTTATCTGGGTTATGAAGATCTTTTTTGTACAGTTCTTCTGTGTATTTTTGCCACCTCTTCTTAATATCTTCTGCTTCTGTTAGGTTTATACCATTTCTGTCCTTAATTGTGCCCATCTTTGTATGAAATGTTTCCTTGGTATCTCTAATTTTCTTGAAGAGATCTCTAGTCTTTCCCATTTTATTGTTTTCCTCTATTTCTTTCCATTGGTCACTGAGGAAGTCTTTTTTTATCTCTCTTTACTATTCTTTGGAACTCTGCGTTCAAATGAGTATATCTTTCCTTTTCTCCATTGCCTTTAGCTTCTCTTCTTTTCTCAGCTATTTGTAAGGCTTCCTCAGACAGCCATTTTGCCTTTTTGCATCTCTTTTTCTTGGGGATGGTCTTGATCACTGCCTTCTGTACAATGTCACGAACCTCCATCTGTGGTTCCTCAGGCACTCTATCAGATCTAATCAGGGAACTTAAGAAAATTTTATCAATTCAGAGAGCAGAAAAGGATATAAAAATAAATCAAAAAAGAATATGATTAGCAATAGGAATTAGATGTAGAAATGAGTGTGTGCATGTGTGTGTGTTACTCACTTAGTCGTGTCTGACTTCTTGTGACCCCATGGACTGTAGCTCCACAGGCTCCTGTGTCCATGAAAGACAAGGATACTCCAGGCAAGAATATTGGAGTGGGTTTCCATTCGCTTCTCCAGGGGAGCTTTCCAACCCAGCGATGAAACCCAGATCTCCCACATTGCAGGCAGATTATTTACTGTCTGAGCCACAGGGAAGCCCCAGAAATAAGGATAAAGAGTTCAATAATTATACAAAACATAAATGCATTAAATTTATCTGGACAACAGAGAATTATATTAATTTGGTTTTTAGTCTGTATATATACACAGTCTATTAACAGTACACATAAAGAACACAAAAGCCCAAATCTAGCAGGAAAGATGAGTCATCAACATAAATGTTAGGCAAAAGATACAAGTTATCAGAAATACAGATCAGCCTTTGTGAAAGTTCAAAAGAGAAGGAGGAGAGAGAGAGAGAGAAATTATGAAATACAAAACTAGATCAGGAAAGTCTTCCTGAAAGAAGAGGCTTTTGAGTTGAGCCTTGAGGAATGGATTGGATCAGGCTTGGTAGAGGTGGAAAAGAGCATCCTTGCTGAAGAATTGCAGCATTTGTAAATGAAGGGGTTGACAGCCATATGGAACTTGCCATATTAATTTTAGGCAAACGGAGTCACTGAAATTTTATGTACCAAAGAATAATATTATATTCTCAAACCCCAAAGACTTCAGGTATCAATGAGAAGGTGGAAGGATTATGAAAAAATGAATAAAAACACATTTCACACACTTCATGAAATTCCTGATGTCACAGGCTTTCCAGTTCAGGTTTTGGATATAAATATGTTTTCAAGTACCCTGGAAAGTGACCTGTTTTCCTAGAACTTCATTGTTTCACAGGACAGTTGGGAGCCCAGCTTCTAGCCTTGCTTTACTAATATGGTACAGAATGTGAACAAATTCCCATCCTTAGGAAACCACTGCCATATGGCACTTCCTATGCAATTCCTCCTTGCTCTAGCTTTGGTTAGAGGAGGGTGAAGTAGAAAAGTAAGTCTAGGAGCAGAGGAAAAAATATCTTAAGCTCCTACCATCTTCCTGAAAGCACGTAAGCACTTCACTTTTGAGATTGTTCTCTACATCAGTGATCACGATTTTTTAAGTGTTGTTTCTGTTGCCCATAGTCTACAACCAGATTTTCATTTGGTTTTGCATTCTTATTTTCCTGAAGTCATTTTTTTCTCATTATCCTTTTATTATGAAATATTTTAAATATCTACAAAATTAGAGCCATCTCATCTATATAAGTATCAGTATTTCACTATGTATCTCTAAAAGGTGACTCCTCTTTTGAAGAAGTATCAACAATTCCACAATCATACCTAAAACAGTTCATGATAATGCCTTAGCATAGACACATGTTTAATCACTGTTCAGATTTTTCCAACGTCTTATCAGATTTTTTTAAAAAACAGTTTTTTTAATAGAAATCAATTTTTGGTTGATGTGACTATTGAATCTCTTCTGATTTATAGATTTCCTCTGCTTCTCTTATTTTCCTTGAATATTTATGTGCTTTGGTTTTTTGCTGTTGTTCTGTTTTTCTGTAGATACCAGGTCATTTGTTCTATAGCATTTCCTACACTTTGGATTTTGCTGATTGCATCCCTGTGGTATCATTAACATGCTCCTTTGTCCCCTGTGCTTCCTGAAAATTGGTATTTGAGTTAAAGCTTCATCAGGGTCAGAGTTAGAAGTTCTAGGAAAACAGCTCACTTTACTGTGATCCTGCAAGTGACATGATCTCCAAGGCTTATACTGGAAGACTATGACATTGACAACACCATAAAATATATATTTATTCATTCTCCCACATTTCTCCTTTGCATATATGTGTGTGCATGCACAGACACACACATACACACACACAAGCAAGACTGTTTCAAAGGTGATGGTGTTTATTTCCATCAGGACATACATAAATGTCTGGTTGTCTCACATAATGTGATGTTTCCATACTTACATGCATTGTCTGGTTCCATTGTCTGGATTCATTAATGCTTTAGAGACCAAAAAATGGATTAAAGTGATCAGTCTTTGAATTTCAGCTGATATTCCCTCTATACAGAGAAGCTATTTCTCCTCAACCCATGATCCAGAGGAAGAAATCCTAAAATGAAAACAGGATAAATTTTTGATATTTGTCCTTTATTATCTAGATTTTAAAACCACAAGGTGATTCCTTGATATCCTTTCAAAAGTTACTGGCAAGCTTTCCATTATTATTATCATTATGAACACATGCATTAAAACCTGATTGATAAGTTTTAATCCATTGCAGTTTTTATCCTTCTGGATGATCTATTTGTCCTATCTTTAGCCAGTAGGAGCTTCTTCAGGTAATCTCTTAAGTACATTGATACATCTCTGCTCCTGCTGCTGCTGCTGCTAAGTTGCTTCAGTCGTGTCCGACTCTGTGCGACCCCATAGACGGCAGCCCACCAGGCTCCCCCCCATCCCTGGGATTCTCCAGGCAAGAACACTGGAGTGGGTTGCCATTTCCTTCTCCAATGCATGAAAGTGAAAAGTGAAAATGAAGTCGCTCAGTCGTGTCCGACTCCCAGCGACCCCATGGACTGCAGCCTTCCAGGCTCCTCCATCCATGGGATTTTCCAGGGAAGAGTACTGGAGTGGGGTGCCATTGCCTTCTCTGTGACACATCTCTAGTAGCATCTTAAAGCCTCTTTGCTATCTGTGCTGTGTTGCACTGTGCTCAGTCACTAAGTGGTGTCCAACTCTTTGCAACCCCATGGACTGTAGCCCACTAAGTTCCTCTGTCTATGGGATTCTCCAAACAAGAACACTAGAGGGGGTTGCCATTCCTTACTCCAGAGGATCTTCCCAACCCAGGGATCGAACCCATATCTCTTGTGTCTCTTGCATTGGCAGGCGGGTTCCTTACCACTGCACCACCTGGGAAGCCTCATTTCTGTCTAGCATGGCAAATTATTTTAGGTTCGTCTTGAACCTTTTATTCCCCAGAGCAGGAATCAGTCAATTCTCCAAGAGTCTCAGGTTCCTCTCAGTAGTAAATGGTATTAGAAATGAGAATCTGGGACTTCCCTGGTGGTCCAGTGATTAAGATTCCACACCTCCACTGCAGGGAGTAGGAGTTTAATCCCTAGTAGGGCAAGTCCCACGTGCCACACAATGAGGCCAAAAGAAAACAGAAATGATAGTCTGAACTAGGAATGCTCACTGCTTACTGGGCTTGTCGTTACTTCTAGGCCTTCTTAAGTCAACTGATCGGAAAGTAATTTCAGATAAAATACAGTTCACAATGACAATTTAAATGCAGAGTTACAGAGTTTTTAAAACTTAACCTTATCCATCTTACATCTTTCTCACCTTCCAATTATTCCAAAAGTCTCAGTTTTCAATGTCAATAAGAGTCATTCGTTTGATTTATTCCATGATACACACAGCCTCAGAGTAACAATACTAACACTACTATCACCAGTATCATTACTGAATACCATTTAAGATATTTTGCAGTTCTTTTTGTCTCTGGAGAACATTCCTTTACTGTTGCAGAAGTGTTCATTTGCAGTGTCACTTGGGATAACTCCTTTCTGTGTGGTTACATCAACAATTGGATCTACAGTTAGGTTAATTTGTTTCATTTTTCTGAAAATCTTTTCCAAGTTCAATTAGCTTTCTTGCCATCTCACCTGTTGACTTTGCATCTCATTGTATCACCTCTCTTTCTTTGCTTATTCTTGTTTTAGAAAGGCAATGTTTTCTAAAATGCATGTGTTGGGTAAATGATCTTCTATACCATAAAGATAAATCTGATAAATCATTTTTGCTTTGGGATTGGTTGAAATGCCTCATTCTATTTGTTGTTTGTTTTCTTTTCCTTTTGTTGCTATTTCATTCTTAAACATGTTTCTTTCTGGTGAGGCCTTTGTTTATTAACAGAGTGGATGATTTACTCTGCCTGCCTCTTCTCCAATGCAGACACTAGAGTAGGCATTTTTGTTTTAGTTGCTAAGTTGTATTGATAATAATATATTTATCAATATATTGAGGCCTTATGTGCACTAAAATGTATGAACTAAGGACCAGGTACATGTACTGAGGACTAACTTAATCTCCCTAACTTAACAGCCCTATGACATATATATTACAGTCCCTGTTTTAGAAATGAGAAACTTGATATGTGGAATACTTTACCTAAAATAACACAGCTGTTGCTAAGTCACTTCAGTCGTGTCCGACTCTATGTGACCCCATAGACGGCAGCCCACCAGGCTCCCCCATCCCTGGGATTCTCCAGGCAAGAACACTGGAGTGGGTTGCCGTTTCCTTCTCCAATGCATGAAAGTGAAAAGTGAAAGTGAACTCGCTCAGTCGTGTCCGACCCTCAGCGACGCCATGGACTGCAGCCTACCAGGCTCCTCCATCCATGGGATTTTCCAGGGAAGAGTACTGGAGTGGGGTGCCATTGCCTTCTCTGAAAATAACATAGCTAGTAAGTGCCAAAGCCAAGAAGAATCCCTTCTCAGAGTTAAATCTAGAAGAGAGACTGACGTTCACCTCCCTGACCCTAAACTCTAGCATTTAGTGTATTTCCTACTGCTCTGATTTCAGGCCTGTCTTTAAGGCAAAGAATGTAACCCCTAGTAAAGGTGAGGGAAAGCTGCGAGTTTTCTCTCAAGCATTTGCAGTTGGCAAAAATCTGTAAGCTGCCACCTGTTCCCAGAATTCCCTGTTCCCAGGGCTCACCTTTCCTCCATCTTTTGTCCACAGCAGCCCTCAGGATGAAGTGCATGACAGCCAGTCCCTCCCTAGGTGGTATATGGAAAAACTAGACTCTGAACAGAGCAGAATCAATCCAATGTGAGTAGGAAATGGAAGGCAAGACCCTGGCCCCTCAGAAGGGAGCCTGCCAGTTTCACGGAGCAAAATCCTCCTCTGACTATGGGCAGACGGGGGAAGAGAGGAGACTGTTCTTCCTTATTATCCATTCCTCACAGAGCAGACAGTGGGCAGAACCTGTGCCACCAAAGAAGCTGAGAATTCTGGGGCCATTTTGCCATGCCTGGTAGATACTCAATTATTTGACAATATTATAAATCACTTGTACTGATGAGAGAAAGAGGCCTTGAGACAATAAGTACCTGGCCCATCTTTCATTAGAATTAAGTTGGAGAAATTTCCCCCAAAATATTCAGATGATTGACTCTTTCTATTTTCAGAACTGTTTCTCTTTCATTTTATTAACATTCACATAGCAACTGGGAGAAAAACCTTTCAAGATCCGATTGCCTAAGGCCATTTAAAGTAGAAGTCCTCTATATGCTAAATAATTTAATCTTCACAACAAACCCATGAGGCAAAGGTTAATTTTCCATATTGTCAAATTAAGGAAACTTCAACTGAAAGAAAATTTGGCCAAGGTCACTTTGCTGTTGAGCAGTGGAGGCTGAATTCCAAAGTGCTTGCTACTACGCCACCCTACCAAGACCTTATATGCAAGACAGCAAAAGAAACACAAGTGTAAAGAACAGAATTTTGGACTCTGTGGGAAAAGGCAAGGATGGGATGATTTGAGCAAATAACACTGAAACATGTATATTACCATATGTGAACTAGACCACCAGTCCAGGTTCAATGCATGAGACAGTGCACTCAGGGCTGGTGCACTGGGATACCTCAGAGGGATGGGATGGGGAGGGAGGAGGGAGGAGGTTCAGGATGGGGAACACATGTACATGCATGGCTGATTCATGTCAATGTATGGCATAAACCATTGCAGTATTTAAAGTAATTAGCCTCCAATTAAAATAAACAAATTAATAAAAAAGAAGAAGAATCCTTTGTCTAGTAGTAATGTTCAAAATTCTCCAAGCCAGTCTTCAGCAATACGTGAACTGTGAACTTCCAGATGTTCAAGCTGGTTTTAGAAAAGGCAGAAGAACCAGAGATCAAATTGCCAACATCTGCTGGATCATCGAAAAATCAAGAGAGTTCCAGAAAAACATGTATTTCTGCTTTATTGACTATGCCAAAGCCTTTGACTGTGTGGATCACAATAAACTATGGAAAATTCTGAAAGAGATGGGAATACCAGACCACCTGACCTGCCTCTTGAGAAATCTGTATGCAGGTCAGGAAGCAATGGTTAGAATTGGACATGGAACAACAGACTGGTTCCAAATAGGAAAAGAAGTACGTCATGGCTGTCTATTGTCACCCTACTTATTTAACTTCTATGCAGAGTACATCATGAGAAATGCTGGGCTGGAAGAAGCACAAGCTGGAATCAAGATTGCCAGGAGAAATATCAATCACCTCAGATATGCAGATGACACCACTCTTACGGCAGAAAGTGAAGAAGAACTAAAAAGCCTCTTAATGGAAGTGAAAGAGGAGAGTGAAAAAGTTGGCTTAAAGCTCAACATTCAGAGAACTAAGATCATGGCCTCTGGTTCCATCACTTCATGGGAAATAGATGGGGAAACAGTGGAAACAGCATCAGACTTTATTTTGGGGGGCTCCAAAATCACTGCAGATGGTGATTGCAGCCATGAAATTAAAAGACGCTTACTCCTTGGAAGAAAAGTTATGACCAACCTAGATAGTATATTCAAAAGCAAAGACATTACTTTGCCAACAAAGGTCCGTCTAGTCAAGGCCATGGTTTTTCTAGTGGTCGTGTATGGATGTGAGAGTCGGACTGTGAAGAAAGCTGATCACCAAAAAATTGATGCTTTTGCACTGTGGTGTTGAAGAAGACTCTTGAGAGTTCCTTGGGCTGCAAGGAGATCCAACCAGTCCATCCTAAAGGAAATCAGTCACAAATATTCATTGGAAGGACTGATGTTGAAGCTGAAACTCCAATACTTCGGCCACCTGATGCAAAGAACTGACGCATTTGAAAAGACCCTGATGCTGGGAAAGATTGAGGGCAGGAGGAGAAGGGGATGACAGAGGATGAGATGGTTGGATGGCATCACCAACCTATGGACGTGAGTTTGGGTAAACTCCAGGAGTTGGTGATGGACAGGGAGGTCCAGCATGCTGCCGTTCATGGGGTCGCAAAGAGTCAGACACAAATGAGCAACTGAACAGAACTGAACTGAAAGCTCTCCCAGGAATATTGATACCTGATGTCCAAGAAAGAAGCAGATCTGAGCTCCCAGGTACAAAGTCTCATAGACTGTTAATTATTCACTTAATCTCTAGCTTGTTTTGCAACAAGGCACTTAAATTCACAAAAACTGCCCAGCTCTGATTGTGGTGATGGCCTAATGTCACCTATACTTCTCCACCTGCTTGAGCCCTTCAGCAGCAGGTACTATGTACCTAAGGTCTCATTGCTTCTCTTCCCAGTATCAAAACAAAACTCTTCTCTACCCTTTATCAATCTAGAGCCCATCAAGCTAAGCAGGGTCCAGAAACCTGTTTTTTCCTTTACCCAGTGAGTTTTCACAATGAGAAAGTTTCATCTTTGATGAAAGAAAGACTCGTACAATAAACCTTGGCTGCTCTCATCTTAGGCTGGTTAATGTCCTTCACAGGACCTCAGTTTTTCCCAATTGAAAGACAAAGGGCATATCCTACTTGTTCTCTGGTTGGTGAGGTCCTTCCCAAGGAGGATTCTGGGCCTTGAGGCATGGAAGGCGGGCA
>SJYO01054514.1:0-56411 GCA_006410555.1 Capra ibex
ACATGTCCCTCCGGACCGTACGACGCTAAGTACCCAACCGTTTCTCAACCTGTACTGACCTGCTGACGTGACTTGACTTCCTAGTACATAAGATGGTCTTTACCGTTAATCGTTGACCGTACATCGTCCCGTTAACTATTTAGGAAACTTACTTCGTGTCTAGAGACTTCTACCGTAAGATACTGGTGTTGTAACATAACTCCTGTGTTTCCCTTTGTGTGGACTGGGACGTGAACCCTTTGTCAGAAGGTCCCCTCCTCGACCAGTAACTTTATAGATCTGTACTATATTCCGTCTTCCTTTTCTTTGTTCGTACACGACAACCTCGTCTTTCTCGATAGATTAAGATTAACTCCATTAACCCCTACTAAAGTACCTCTTAATTGTAGTCACAATTAATGTTTTAAAATAGACGAGTAAAAAATTAACTTTTCAGTTGAACCAAATAAGAAACTTTTCGTTGAAAACCTTAGTTCTTTCCTTTGTTTATAAACTGACGAATCGTAATAGTCCTTAAAATGTACATAAGTCGACGTTTTGTCGACTTACTCGTTCCATATAATATTAGGGGCGAAGAGTTTGTTTCTTGACTCAAGTCTCCAGGGCTGATCGAACGGTTCTCAACATATTGAACATTTCACCACTTCCTGTCAAATCTCGGGATCAGTCGGACTGAGGTTTCCGTAGGAGGAAGGTAAGGTGTGACCTCTGACACTGTCAACTCTCTTCTCATAACAGTCGATTGTCTTGGTGGACACGTTTCCGTGTCTCTACCCTTTCTTGTGTCGTTCACTCTGTCTATGTGTGTCTCTAGAGAGTTATAAGGGTCCCCAAGGGTTCAGATGGTCTCCCGAGTGAATGATGAACAAAGAATCGAACAGTTGAAGAGACTGTCATTGGGACAGAGAAGATCCGAGTCCCAAGTAAAGACGTTGTACTGTACCCTGTGGAAAGGTATAAATTCTTCAGGTTCACCTTGGCGGACTACGTTTTTAAACACTACCCAGTAGAGTTCCATGTCTTACAAGGTCCTCATACTACCCTAAGACTTTCAGTAAAGTGATTCGTCACGAAAGATGTTTGTGAATAGTCGTTTTTTACAATGATGTGTGGGGTGTTCATTTACATTTATATGATTGTTACATCACTGATATGCGTGTGTGTGTGCGTGTGTGTTTGTAATATTGTATATACGATTTTAATCTTAAAATTTACAAATCCTCTTTACCAATTAAAATAAATTATTCAAGACAAAAAAGAATCGGTTGTTTGATAAACCGGGTTAGGGACCATGTGGTAATTTCTTGGTGAAGAGTCCTGTATATGGGATATTTCAGTACTCATCTCTATAAGAATCTTCCCCAGACCTGTACATGAAGATCCTCCGATCCCCTTAGGTCGTTTGGTAAATTAGGACCCTTCTGTTACATATTTATTTTCTTTACTACGTCTTATCTATTTTCAAATTGTTTTCTCTCTTTGGTGCCTTTCAATCTACCGAGCCAAATTCTCAACTCCCAACGTTTTGGGTCTGACGACCTTTTTCATCCCCGTCAACCAGAATAGGGGAAGTCTATACGAGGTCTTCCTGTCCTTGTGATAGGATACGTGGGGACTTTACGTCGCGGATTGTCTCACGGATTGTGTGTCCTCCGGAAGTTATTCGTAAACAACTTACGTACTTCCTTACCTACCTACCTACCTTACTACCTACCTATCTACCTGTCTACGATCTATTGTCCTGTACCTAACTACTTTCATCCAAAATCGGGTCCGAGACTATTACGAGTGACACGTTGGGACTTGTTCAGTCTAAGATAGAGACCGAGAGTCACAAGAGTAGAGATTTTGATCGTGAAGTTGACCTATAGTCGAAAAGATACTACAAGATCCTAAACCACTCTTTGGTTTACTGTCTTACTAGAGACAAGCAAAGGTTCCGTTTGGTAAATCTTAGTGTCATTAGGTTCGGCTCGATTGAGACGATCGGAAACGGGACGAAGTAAAACATGAGGAAAAGTCATAAGAACGGAACTATTGGGGTACTTGTCCTACTTTACCGTTTTTCTATACTGTGACTTTCTACTTCAGGGTCCAGCCATCCATGCGTTACACGATGACCTCTTCTCACCCCTACATTGAGGTCGTTCTTACTTCTCTGTCTCGGCTTTACTTTTGTCACCACTCGACACCTACACTGACCACCACCTTCATTTCAGGTCGCGACATTTCTCGCTATAACGTATCCTTGGACCTTACAATCCGGGTTCTTAGTTCCGTCTAACCTTCACCAGTTTGTCTTCTACCGTTCTCACTCGTAGCTGTAAAATCCTTAGTCACTTAATTTTACCTGGTCTTACCCGCTTACATTAAGTCTACTTGTAATATAGATGATGACACCCGTTTTTAAGGAATCTTCTTTACCTCATTGGGAGCATTAGTTGTTCTCAGGATTTACGTCATGAACCTACGTCAGAGTTTTTAATTTCTTACTAGAGACAAGCAAAGGTTCCGTTTGGTAAGTTATAGTGTCATTAGCTTCAGATACGGGGTTTGTGATTACGGTTTCTTCGACTTCACCTTACCAAGATACTTCTGGATGTTCTGGAAGGTCTTGATTTTGACTTTTTTCGACAGGAAACGACCCTACATTTTCACCCTTTAGTTCTCTATGGACCGAATTGTCCGTTCAAACTGGAACCCTACTTACTTCGTCCCGTTTTCGGTTGTCTTAGAACGGTTCTCTTGTGTGACCAGTGTCGTTTATGGGAGAAGGTTGAAATAATAAGGACATATATAAAGTTTATAAAAGTAAAATTGTGTTTTCTTTATATTTTTAAGAAAAAAGTAAGACTCCGAAACTTAGATCATACATAATATAGGAATGTGTCGGGTGGAGTTAAACTGACCAGTGAATAATTCACGAGTCACCGGTGTGTATCTATTCCCGATGAGATAACTCGTGACCTCTGGATTTTATGTGTAATTAGTAAAAAACTCTCTACAGTATATAAGTCATTTTCGATACTGATAACGAATAAGAAAATATTTACTAATTGTATTATACCCTTCCCTTCTCTTTAATTATAGAGTTATACGGTCATAAGATGTATGTCGTTAAGTACAGAGGAATTTGTTGGGTACGTCCATTTACAGTAACATAATATGATATAAATGACTTCTACTTTGACTCGTAGTTTCCCATCTACTAAAAGGGTTTGGTGTGTCTACGTAAATATGTAGGTCACCTACGTTCATTCAACTACACGAAGGTTTAGGAAAAGAGACAATTTTGGAATTCTAAAAGTGACTTTCTCTTTTTTCAGGGTTTGTTGAATTAGTCTCTACTATACTCGAGTCGTAGTTGATTTTATGAAAATAAGAAAGTATACATTACTCTAGTAACTTCGAACTTGTGCACTACTAGTCTCCGTTCGGGGGTATCCTCTACTGAAGTCTAGGTACTGAAAAATTTTATAAGTAACTTCATCCTTGGGACCCCGGTAAAGGGGGTTCTTGATTAATCAAAATCTCGACTTCAAAGAAATAAATATTTTATTCTTCACAAGATAGACGAAATGGATAAAGTACAAAGAAAAATTTTCCTCCTGTTTTTTTTTTTTTTCTTTCTACCTTTTTGTAAAGTAAAGTTACCAAAAATAAGAAGAAGTAATAGTCCTCAACAAAATTGGACCTTAAACACAAGGACCCATTCTATTAATAAACGACCATTCGCAAATCTCGGAGATCCGTTACTTAGTAAGACACTGGGTCCTTACTCCCCACCGCCGTACAAGGTCCTTAGGTATAGGATTAATTTGAAACCTTTACATCCGTCTTTTGAGACTAACAATGATAAGTCTACGACCAGTCCAGGCTGAGTAACGCTGGAGTACTTGTGTCGTGTGTTCCGGAGGGACAGGTAGTGGTCAAGTGTTTCAACGAAAAAAGTACAGGTAACTTACCCACTATAGTAGGTTGGTAGAGTAGGAGACAGCAGGGGAAAAGAAGGACGGGAGTCAGAAAGCGTCGTAGTCCCAGAAAAGGTCACTCAACCGAGAAGCGTAGTCCACCAGTCATAACCTCGAAGTCAAAGTCGTAGTCAGGAAGGTTACTTATAAGTCCCAACTAAAAGAAATCAAAACCTTTTGAGACTATTACTTACTATAAAATCCTCTCTTTAGAACGTCGATTACTTACAAGAGAAGAGGAGTCCCACGTAGAAGTTTTACCACCTTAGTGGCCGTGAAGGTTGTGGTACATTTTTGTTTGTAGATGGCGTTTCTGGGTCTATAACTGTGTCCGGGTGAAAAACAAGAACCTCTGAATGTTGGACAGCTCCATACAAATCTTTAGGATTCGTGATCTCTTTACAAAGTCCTTCATCAAGAACCTTTCCAGATGCGGAAACAGAACTCCTCTAGTCCGACCTCTAAGACCGAAGTTCATACAATAGTCTCGTAGAGAAAAATTCAGGTCCTATATCTAAAACAAATAAAAATTATATTTAAATAAATAAAATTAACCTCCAATTAATGAAATGTTATAACAAAACCAAAACGGTACGTAGTTGTACTTAGACGGTGTTCATATGTGTACAAGAGGTAGGACTTGGAGGGAGGGAGGGAGCAGGGAGGGGTATGGTAGGGAGACCAGCAGGGTCACGTGGTCGGGGTTCGTAGGTCATAGTACGTAGTTTGGACCTGACCACTAAGCAAAGTATACACTATAATATGTACAAAATTACGGTTTAGTAGGGTGAGAGTGGGAGAGGGTGTCTCAGGTTTTCTGACAAGATATGTAGACACAGAGAAAACGACAGAGCGTATGTCCCAAGAGCAATGGTAGAAAGATTTAAGGTATATATACACAATTATACGACATAACCACAAAAAGAAAGACCGAACGAAGTGAGGCATATTATCCGAGGTCAAAGTAGGTGGAGTAATCTTGACTAAGTTTACATAAGAAAAATTACCGACTCATTATGAGGTAACATATATACATGGTGTCGAAAGAATAGGTAAGTAGACGTCCTATATCTAAAATTTATTCACTTAGACCACAACATGCTTTTCTTCTTTTACACCTTACTTACTGAATTACTAGAATTTTCAGTAAGTCCGATTTAGTGTATCTTCCGTACCGTCATGTAAGTTGTTCACGATTTAGTACTTTGTAGATATATAGATCAATACAGTTGATTAATATCGACAACCTCCTTTGATTCGACAATAAAAATCAAATCCAAGCAAAACCAAGTAAATATGTACTTTGAGTCGAGTTTACGGAGTATTATGTGTCCTGGAGCGGAGATTAAGTCTAAAGAATTCCTTTTCTTTTTCCTTCCGTTTGAGGTCCTACAGAGTCGACAACTGAAAGAATTTGGAGTCGAATTTTTGGTCGTGCATTCCTAATAATGGTTCTAAAAATCTCAGACGAAAGTTCTATCTTCCGTCTTCCTATTGGTGTCTTTCCATGAAAGGAACTCTTCTTTACTACCTAGGACTCTTAATTCACGAATCCTTCTCCGAGACAAAGGAAGACCTTCTTAAATCCTCGAAAGATTTTTGTTTCCTCACATCGAACCAGTGAACGACACGCCTGAAACAGCATTGGTCTTAACACGTTGAAAGAGTTTTATCCAAAAGGGTCAAACCCTTCTGTTGGAAGAAGTTTAATCCCTTTTCAGAGGACGGTTCTATATTTCTTTTATTCTCTTTCTTTCTTTGGAACTGACGTAAGCAGTCAGTCAACAAGAAGTGTTACTGAGGTGTTTGTTCAGTCTCGAGAGGCTTCAAACGTTTGAGGATTTCACTTCAACAAGTCAGGACAGACTGAGAAACGCTGGGATACCTGACATCCCTAAAAGGTTCGTTCTTATGACCTCATAAGAAGTAAAGGAAGAGGTCCCTAGTTTGGACCCAGAGGGTGTAACGTCCGTCTGAGAAATGTCCGACTTCGGTGGTCCCTTAGGGACACTTGAGGAACCGACTAGTGATTTGAATACTGTAAAACTGAAGAGAGGAGTAAGGGAGTGTCGTTACCTCTAAACAGAGTGACCTCAAGTACTCCGTCGGACCGGGGGAGGTCTTCAGGGAAGACATCTTGACATAGGTCAAGTGTACGACGGAGAAGTGTCTCCTACCTCTGTAGTAGTGAAGAGGTAGTAAGCTCTCTGTATAGGGAACTCCGAATCCAAAGATAAATGACATTAAAGTTTCGGTTACGTGTGGTGTAATGAATGTTAGTCAATTAGAGATTTAAGTCGACAAAGCGTCGTGTTGATTAGGACTATTCGGAATCTGCAAAGACAAGAAGGGTAAAATGACAGTCAGAAAGATGGTGAAAGAAGTTTGTAAGTAAGGAAACTGTTCATAATAAATTTAGGAGATCCCGGTCCAGGACACGAGTAAGAGACCTTTTCAATCTGAAGAGGAAACCTTGGTATGAGTATTTAGTTAGGAAGTGGATGTAAACGGTTGAGAGGTTTTAAGAGGTGGTTGAGGGAGAAAGTTCAAAGGATGGTGAATTTATAGGTCTTCGAACCCTCATTGACGTTTATTGATAGTAATGAAATAGTGGTACTGTAAATAAAAATAAATACTATCATTCTCTTGGTTCCCAGTTCAGATTATAGATTTATTGTCTTCTTTATATATCTTCCCTTCCATAGTTTTCTTACCCTTTTCGTTTTTTAATTTGTACCGAGTGTCATAAAATTGACTTGTATTCCATTTTAATATCTCCCCCCAACTTAATAGTAAATAAGTAATTAAGGAAGTTGATTGCAAATAGTTCGCAGAGAATCCAATATCTCTATTTGGTAATGAAGATACGGAGGAGAGTTCTATAAACGACGGAAACACGTAAACCCGTGTCTGATTTAATTGATTCTTCTGAGGATCTTTTACTTAGTTAAACGTCACCATTCTAATATATAATAGTTCGGAATTTTACTCATTTGGTGTCGTACTCTAGGTACTACCTTAATTTCCTACTTTCTACTTCATCTATTGTCTCAATACTGATACGCGAAATATTACATTGATAAGTTGTTTATAGACAATTTACCTACTTACCTATGTTCGTCTGACTCGAAGTTTGTCTTAAGATTCGTGTATCCAACTTCTTCTGGAACTTTTGTATAGTCTTTATAAAGAGGAGGTAGTGGTAAGATAAATATGGTCCTGTTTTTAAAATTTTACCGAGGGTACTCTTATTATTATTTGTTAGTCAAGTCAAGTCAAGTCAGCGAGTCAGTACAGACTGAGAAACGCTGGGGTACTTAGCGTCGTGCGGTCCGGAGGGACAGGTAGTGGTAGAGGACCTCAAGTGAGTCTGAGTACAGGTAGTTCAGGCACTACGGTAAGTCTGTAGAGTAGGAGACAGTAGGGGAAGAGGAGGACGGGGGTTAGGGAGGGTCGTAGTCTCAGAAAAGGTTACTCAGTTGAGAAACGTACTCCACCGGTTTCCTGACCTCAAAGTCGAAATCGTAGTAAGGAAGGTTTCTTTAGGGTCCCGACTAGAGGAAGTCTTACCTGACCAACCTAGAGGAACGTCAGGTTCCCTGAGAGTTCTCAGAAGAGGTTGTGGTGTCAAGTTTTCGTAGTTAAGAAGTCGCGAGTCGGAAGAAGTATCAGGTTGAGAGTGTAGGTATGTACTAGTGTCCTTTTTGTTATCGGAACTGATCTACCTGGAATCAGCCGTTTCATTACAGAGACGAAAACTTATATGATAGATCCAACCAGTATTGAAAAGAAGGTTCCTCATTCGCAGAAACTTAAAGTACCGACGTCAATGGTAGACGTCACTAAAACCTCGCGGGGGGGGTTTTTTTAAGACTGAGACAAAGGTGACAAAGGGGTAGATAAAGGGTACTTCACTAGTCTGGTCTGCGGTACTAGAAACACAAGACTTACAACTCGAAATTCGGTTGAAAAAACGAGAGGAAAAAGTGAAAGTAGTTCTCCGAAAAATCGAGGAGAAGTGAAAGACGGTATTCCCACCACAGTAGACGTTCACCTTATTTGGTAGGGACGTTCTTAACGGGTGTAAATTTATTTCTTTTTCCGTGGTGTTATAAAGGAAGGGGAAGTCAAGACCAAGGAGTCACGGAAGTGAAACTGTCATTTACTTGAGACTTGTCTACCGAGAAAGGTATCTCTAAGATGTGTGTGTGTGTGTGTGCGTGTGTCTCTGTGTGTGCGTGTGTGTGTCTACGTGTACGTACGTGTGTCTGTGTGTGTGTATACGTGTGTGTGTACGTGTGTGTGTGTATGTCTGTATGTGTCTGTGTGTGTGCGTGAGTGTGTATGTCTGTGAGTACGTACGTGTGTCTGTGTGTGTGCACGCGTGTGTGTGTATGTGTGTTGGAACTCATATTGTCTTCAGATATAACAAGAATGAACGTAAGATAAGAGAGAGGTAAGTCATACCGTTCTTGTCTTAGTTTAAGAAGCTGATGCTCTTCGTCGTGGACTAGAAGACGGACCCACTCAGTGGTCTCTCGGTGTTAGGAATAGTGGGACAAAGGACCTTCGTTTGTCGACAGCTCGGTCTTCCGTACTGACTTTACGAGGGTGTCTCTCTGCTAGGGTCCGGAACACGGTGCTTTTTTCGTCGGACAAAATAAAGTCTGAATGAACCCACCTTAGACTTCTCCTTTTGTCTTCTCTCTAATTCGTAAGAATTACCCGTAGAGTAGTGAGACCGATGACATGTCCCTTCCACTACCAGGTTCTTCCTACCCTCCGTCCTACGGTTAGCTCCCCAGACCACAGACACTGAGAGCAGGACCTATTTGATTTACGTTATGAATAGTTCTTCTTTTACTGTCACCATATACCTATCCCTCCTTTTTGTCCTTTTCTTGCGAGTTCGTGACTGTCATCCACGGTCCTTTTCGTCTCAGAGTACTTATTTTCAGTCGATATCTCGAAGACACACCTTCTTTCAACTGATAAGGGTGTCGAATGTATGTCGACATCTTCCATAAAATCACCTGTCTATGTGTGTGTGTGTGTGTGTGTGTGTGTGTAAATTATTCTGTCCAGCCCTATACAAGATCCGAACTCTCTTTTATCTCATCGACTTATTACGATTATTGTTATGTTTATAATCTTCGTTTTCACAAAACGAGAATTGGTTCAGTTTGAGTACTAACGAGTGTTTTTTTTCAAATCCTGGGGTTTTATACGAGTAGACTTTGTGCGAATGAGTAAACCTTTTCTTTGGGTTTAATCCTTTCTAAAGTTTGTAAAGGATATCTAGTCACCGAGAGTTGATTCTCGTAACGACGGGGGTCACCCTGCAAACTGTCGTATATCTATGAAAAAACTAATGACGTTGTTTCTCCCTCCTTACCATAACTGTGGGTACCCCGTCTTCGGTCCCTACAATACTTTACAGAATACCATGTGTCTTGTCGGGACTTGTTATTTCTTAATAGACTGGGATTTTACGGTTGTCACAATTCTAAGTCTTTGACAATGTCTGCTAGACCGAACGGGTTTGTAACCGGTGGTTCCCAGTAGACAGAGCACGGACTGGTCCTATCGGACATTCAGGTAAAAGACTCTGTGTTCCGAGTTGGTGGTGACATCGGAGAAGGTCCCGATCTTAAGACTCCTGAAGAGGATTACGTCAATAAGGGAAAGTACTAGTTTTTCCTACACCTCCTGTAACCACGGGGTCAAACTTTCCCTTGAGAAAGTCGGGTCTGTCTACATATAAGTGTATTCTTTTTTGACAACCTTAGAGAACAGACTTGAGAGGAGGACACACATCATTTGTCGGAATCGAACACTCCTTACCTATTTATGACATCGAGCGACGTCTTACGGGTCGAATGTTTGGTGTAGTAGGAGTCCTCGACAAAGTAAAACAGTAAAAGAAAGTTTACAGAAGTTGCATCATACTGTCCATGTTTACTCAGTATGAGTTGGACAGTCTCTCTCTACTCCGAACTGTGAAGTATTTCCACCGCTCTGTCTAAAGTATGTC
The DNA here is from genome assembly GCA_006410555.1 of Capra ibex. NCBI lineage: Eukaryota > Metazoa > Chordata > Mammalia > Artiodactyla > Bovidae > Capra > Capra ibex. The sequence goes on from SJYO01054514.1 coordinate 10,006, forward strand.
TAAGGACATCATCCCTTTCGATTAAGTCATATCCGACTCGAGTTGAGAGGTCTTTACTTTCCGCCCTCTGAAAATTTTGTGACCCTGTACGATTACCCTTAGTCCCTTTCTCCTATTTCCCTCCCCTTCGACCAGTTCATCAATTCGGTGGGCACCGAAGAGTGACCACGAATAGTTTCAGTTTGAGGGTGGGAGGGTCTCCGACGTCCTGTCTCGGGTTAGAAGTTTCTAACATATAGTTTCCCTATTGAGGGTTCAGGAACTCTTTTTGTAAAGACCCAGTCTCTTCTAGGTAGAGTCTCCCTGTCTAATTCTTAAAATATTAACATTCAAAAGATTGTTTACTAACTTCTTTTCCAGTCTTCGGATGACTTGTTCGTCATTCAAGAAATCTGTCAGAACTTGAAAGAGTCCGTCCCTGAAATTCCACAGTCACTGTAGGGTCCTCGTGCCGGAATTTAACAAGAATCTTTGATAAAGATCGTAAACACACTCAAAGAATCGCACATCCCACCTCTTTTAGTAAACACGACTGTCAAACGTCTGAGACTTTTAGATACCCAGTACAAACTTCGGATCGATCCTGCCCCTGAGTCTCGTAGACTGATTTAAAACTAATTCTTCTCTCAACAGTTTTGGACTTCCCGGAGGTATACTGAGGATGGACGAGGTCCGTTGAAGTGACCAGGACCCCCTCTACGTCCATACGAGACATAGACGGTGGAGTTGTATAACACTGTCCCGGGTTGTACTTCCTAGCACTTCTTGACTGCCTAAGGTCCCTGGAACTCTTTTGAACTTTCGAGTGTCGTCTTCGGGAAGGTCCTACGGAAGTACCTTACTGAGTCTAGAAGTTTCGAAGGGATGAATTCCCTCGAACTTGGCTTCCGGGTCAAGTGGGAGTCTCTGAGACTTTCGGGTCGTCTTAGGTCCTACACCAACACCTAGAGGTGGTACGTATGAAGAGTCCCGGTTATGAAGTCCCCGTCGTACGATCCTCTAGTGGAGGGTGATCCCTAGTTAGACGAGTACACAAGTGATAGAAGAACAAAAAAAAAAAAAGAAGAAGAAGAAAAAAAGTCAAAGGGGGAAACAGTATGGTCATATAAAGTTGGACCCCAGATAAGATCTCTACACGGCGTCTTCCGTGACCCTCCACTCATTGAGCTAAGGAAGAGATCTCGATCTAGTCCAACCATCTTTTCCCCTTCCCATTGACGAACTAGGAAAGGTCTACGTCGAAGGAACTCATATTCCTATATTCTGAAATGGTCAAAATAAAGGTGATCGAATTGAAAGTTCGTGAAGAAAGACGTCCTGTAACGGACCCGGTAGAGTAAAATATAGGCGATAAAGTAGTGTAAGCCAGGAAAGACACCTTAGAAGCCTTGGTACTACGAGTATATAAATCAGTTCATTCTTTTGTTATTATAATAGGATGTGAATAACGGACCTACCAGGAGAATGGAAAGAATGAACTAGATAAATACTAATCGTTTCCAAACGTCAAATACTGTGGTCTGACGTAAGAACATCGACTCTGTGAAGTTCTTTTACACCCTATTTTGTCGACTTTATCAACTTACTCAAAGACCCTTTGACGTAAACGGGTCAGAACGGACAAAATGGTACACTAATTAAGGGTTAATGTTATATCATCAGGGAGTCGTAGACTCCTCCTAATCAGGGACCTGGGTGGAGTCAATGGTTTTAGGTTTCTATAAGTTCGGGGTATCAGTAGATAGGTATATACACCAAGGTGTTGACACCTAAGTTCGTTGGTGATTAGAACATCATGACACACAAAAGAATTTTTATAGGTATAAATTCACCTGGACGTACAAAGAATTTCCAGTTGACATAAGACGGACTAGTGGTTCAGGAAGTTTGACATTAGCTCGACCTGTAGTATTAAGAATGGTTTCTATTGTCCTCCGGTTAGAAAATTTTAAATAAAATGTTGATGTCTAAAAGGGGTTTAGTTTTACTGAAATTTGACTTATTGGGAGAAGTTGAAGGGTTACATAAGGAAGGAGTAAGTAAACGTAATGATAATTATTTTATTGCCATCGATGATACGTAGTCCGTTAAACGATTTCCGAAATGGAACACCCGAAGGGACCACCGAGTCTGTCATTTCGCGGACGGACGTAACACCCTCTGGGCCCAGTTAGGGACCCAGTCCTTCTTGGGGACCTCTTCCTTTACCGTTGGGTGAGGTCGTAAGAACGGACCTTTTTAGGTGCCTACCTTCACGACTACCCGATGACAGTTACCCCAGCGTCTCTCAGTCTGTGTTGACTCGTTGAAGTAAGTGAAATGTACGTAATAGAATAAACTACATTAGTTTTTACGTGTTGGTCCGTTACATCTATCATAGTTAAAGTAAAAAGACTATTCTCTTGATTTCAAGTCTCTTTAATTTAGGGAATGAGTTCCCGTTTATTCCCGGTCACCGTCACGGTTTAGTCTCGAATATGAGTCAAGATAGACTACTGTTGTCGGTTCGACAATTAGTGAAACGTATATAGAAATTAAACAACAACGAAATCAGCGATATAGTACAGACTGAGAAAACACTGGGGTACCTAACATCGGACGGTCCGAGGAGACGAGACCCCTAAAGTGTCCGTTCTTATGACCTCAACCAACGGTAAAGAAACAGGTCCCCTAGAAGGGTTGGGTCCTTAGTTTGGACCTAGAGGACGTAACCGTCTACCTTAGAACTGGTGACTCGGTGGTCCCTTCGGACTGGAAGTCAATAGATCCATAGAAGACTCGGACCGTGGTTACGGATGTCTTTTATGACCCCTGTGACGAGACCAGGTCATCCGACGTTCTGTCCATCACACTGACTTACGGATCATACGATAGAAATCTATATTTTCCAGACGTTTTTACTTCTTGTTTGGTGGTGGTGTACTACCTTGGAAACTCAGTGACGGTAAAGGAGATGACGAGTCGGTCTAGACGGGCACCAATGCGTTCGGGTCACTGACCTTGAATCTGAGGGGTTCCTCACTAGTATAGAAGAATAAGAGAATTCCAAAAACCTTTCAGGGACCTAACGTATACAATGGGTCTACTCGGTGTATGGTTACTTTTATTCGTTTCTCCTCTTGACCCTGACCAAGTCGAGAGTCCATTATTACGACAAGGCCCTTTTGTAGGTGGTTTCGTGAGACTAATGACAGACGAATGGAGTTTATTACAAATAACCTCCGAACGGTCCCCGGTCCGTGACAGTTGACGAAACGTGCATCGATGTACTCTACATCGATGTACATCGATGTACGAGCCTTATAAGGGCGAAACGTCTACTATTGTAACTCCATACTTCTTCGACGTGTTGAACACGTTCCAGTGTGTCGATTCACCGTCTTCGTCCAAAACAAATAATTAAACCGGTGTGACACGCCGTCCGTCCCAGAATCAGGAGGATGGTCCCTAGTTTGGGCACAACTCGTGTCAGAATTGGTCACCTGGTCACCTTTAAGGGGTCTTCGTCCAAATTTTGGAGTCGTCAAACTAAAGTCTTGGAACCGAAAATTGGTTCCGAATTATTTGATGTCAGGTTCCCTGTTAGATCGGGTCAAAAATAAAATAAAAAAATTCAAAATAACCTTGTGTCGGTGTGAGTATGTAATGCATAAGAGATACTATCAAAAGTAAGATTTTGTCGTCTTGACGCATCGACACTACGTCTTGACTTTGTAAATGACCCGCCGTGAAATGTCCGTTCCAAATGATTTGGACGGAGTTGTACTATGCTAGAAAGTTACTTAGAGTGTGAGGATCTTATTGTCTTCCCTCTTGGGACCTTAGGGGGAGTAAAGTAACATGTCTATCACCCCGGGTCTCTCCTCTGAGTCATAAGAGTCGTTCGTACGACAATTGCTAATTTTCTAAGTACTGGGTACGTCTTATGGTGACGGAGGATTCGGACTGTGACCGATACGGTACTAATTGACCTCTTAGGTCAGTAGTATGACGAAGGAAGAGGTACGAGTAAACGTTTAAGTCACCTGTAAGGTGTGTCATCACTAAGAGTTAGAAAAACCAGTTCTTTGGTGAGAATTTTGAATAACTCTTGTATTTTCTCGAAAGCAACGACCTCCAATATAGGTGACTATGACATAAACTTTAACTTTGACTCTCAAAAATTTATAGATAATTAATTAAAATTTTATTGTGCTATTTCGGCTATTTCCAATTGTAGTCTCACTAATGTAGTAGGGTACAAATTGTCGGAGACCTTTTTTGGTACGATATTCGCACGTACTTACTCTTATTTTTTCCGTTTAGGACAGAGTCTTCATAATACCCCTAGTAAAACTGGAACTTCTAGGGGACTTTCACAGGATCCCTGGGGTTCCACAAGATTTCATGTGAGTTCCTTGGGACTGTATTTCGTTGACGTTTTTATGGAAAGTTTTACCGTTGTTGGGATTGTTTTTAATTTAGAATCTTTCCGCGACTTATTTTCAGTGTAAGTATTCGTAAGATTCATCAGACTTCTTAGGATACTTGAAACATGTTTTATTTTATGTAATCTAATTTTTCCTTCGATGAACATATATAATTATTTACATAAAGATACGTGTTTTGAGAACTAAATTCGGGAACGTACGAAATAAGGGGTAAATCTTCAGGAAATGCAGATAAGACACCATTATTATAAGTTTGAGGATATTAAAGATCGCAGGATGTTAGGACGAAGGTAGACGGTTTCAGGAATGGGTACTATGGAATCAGAAGACTAAAACTCCCGACTATCACTGAATCAGGACAGTCTAGGATAAGTGAAGAAGTATAGACAACGGAATAGTTATGAAGAATCTTTTTACGGATAAAAGAAATATTAACATTCCAGGGACTCTGGACCCTGAATAAAAATAGGGCGTACCAAACAATGTATTTTATGCATGAGTTAGTCGTGAACAACTTACTACCTATTTGTTTTCTTATTGATTTATAGAACAAACTATGCCCAAGTAAATATAGATTACATTCGAAAAAGAAACGTCCAGAACCGGTGGACATTACGACTTGTAAGGAAAAAGTTACTGACCAAGTGACCCGTGAACTTGAAGGTTTATCTCGTGGTCACTCATTGTCTTTATCAAATACTATTTCCCGTTCCCGACAATGATTATTGACGGGAGATATCTCAGGTCTTTCCTCGTCATCTGAGTGTTAGAAATCCCCTTTTTTACTTGGTCCTAAGAGATTTCCTACGATAAAAAGTTAATTGCTGTTACTATCTATTCCCTTCTTTCTTTACTTCCTTCGTAGTGTTAACGTTCATTTACCTCACTTTAGAACCTTTTCATAGTCACTGAGTCAAAGGTCTAAGGATACCCGAATCCTTTACCACTACAGAAACGTAAAAGAAACAACCGTTTTGGATTCTTTTTAGTCCTGTGAACTCATTGGTTGAACACAAGTTTGAATTGATACGATATTAAGTTTATAAATAAATAGACACAGAAATCTCGGTTCAAATGTTTTATTAATTACTTCACCTCAGGGACGACGTTAAATATGTACCATAGACCTTTATGAAACGGTTACCCAGTCAATGTCTCTCTTTTACCCATCAAGTGTGGAACTACGTTCAATTTTGTGACTCTCAGTTAAAGGGGTCTCACAGTCCCCTTTCCGAAAGGTGTAGAGAAACAGATTGGTACACTCAGATACTATCAGTTTCTTTCTTGTTCTGGAAATAAACATGTTCCTTAAAAAAAAGTAAGATAGAGAGTATAATCCCGAACTTTTAAAGTCGTTTTGTTTTGTTTTTCTAATAATGAGTATCAAAGTAATTTCCTCTCCAAAGGTAGACTCTGCTAGTAGACCCTCTGATTACTTTTGAACCCTAATTTTTAGTAGAGAGGAGTGAAGAATAAGGAAAGGACCCTGAAAATCGATAAAGGGTAATGAATTATTTGTAATTAGATAAGAACGATCCTTCCATCTTTCTCTCTGATTCTGTCTCTAATCGTCCCCGTCCCACCCGTCAAGTCATAAAGGTCAAGAGATCCATCAAGATTTACCATCTTTCAAGATTTACTAAATGAAAGTAACCTAGTCCAGTTTTTATTGTTCAGCTACCTCGATTTTGTATAAGAGAATCAAGAAGGATTTGTAGACGGTGGGTGTTCCGAACATCTCCAAATTCCCTACTCTACTCAGACCGTCGTTCAAATTAAAGGGTCTTGTTTACATAACACGTTCCAGTTCCGACCCAGACACACCGACTATGGTAAAATAAAACATTTTCCCCTTTCCCTTGAGACCCAAAGAGGAATCCAGACTCTTCAAAATATAGAGGAAAGAGACAAAGGGATCAGATAAAGGGTGTTACGGTGCGGTATTAATAGTGTTCCACCGTGGAGACCACTTCAGTGACACACGGTTCGTACCTGATGGTATACACTTATTCGGGTACAACTTCCGTAAACCTCTATAAGAGTCCATTATTGTCAGGGAGTTGGGTGTCGAGAGTAAAGGGAAGTGACAACCAGTGGTCTGAGAAGTGACGAAATACTTAGTAAGTCGGTTATCGATAAATAATTCCTCGTAAGTACACGGGTCGTACCTGTACTCCGAGTCATGCCTTGTTGTGATTGTGTCTTTACTATTGTCAGTAAGGATGGTAAATGGACGACGGAAGACCCATGAAAAATCGCTTTTATTGGAACTACGGGATGATTTAAAGTTCGAAGAATATTTGATCCCAAGACACAATAAACAGACATAGTGGGTGTCTCGAAATCTTGAATAGGCCACCCTCCCTGAGAGTTTAGTAGACCAGGTCCCAACGTTTGATTCTACGAACGTCCCAGACCACCCTGTCTGTCCCCACTGAGAAGGATGTCCTTGACTCTTAGGTATGAGTAGGACTTCGTAAGTGTCAAGGGACCTCCTAGGACACGAACAGTTTAATTGACGGTTTTGGAACCAACGTTGAAAAAAAATTCTAATCCTTTTTCTTTTTGTCATAGGATAATTATACTTATTTATTACGTCGTTCCGATCTGGATCAGTATAGTCTAAGGACTTCTCACTAGGTAGAAGTGAAAGATGGTAACGGGAGGAGGAAAGGACGGGAGGTCTATAGACTGGAGGGATGTCAACGGTGTGTTGAGGGACGGGGAACGGTACTGGGTAGGAACCAGTGGAAAAGAAGATGGTCTTATTAGAAGGTTGAACGGTGGGTGGAGGACAGTGGAAGAGTTCAAGGTAAGTGAGAGGTTTCTAGTGGACTTTCCAGAAAAGAAGTAGAGTCAGGAGGGAACGGGGGTTCTGATGTGGACATCTCTTCTTCTCTTTACGAACCAAGAGAAGTACAGACTGGAAATAGTGTTAGTACTAAGTTATCGTATAACCCATTATGCACAAAGGGTCACGTCTGGTCCTTAAGGTCCACCTATTCTGAGAGTAGTGAGGATAAGTGAGGACATAGTGGTCTCGGATCTTTTTATAAAGGGAAATATTTCATCCACTCCATCCACCCATGTCCTACTCAACCAAATATCAATATACTAAATAGAATATCTCTAAGTCGTCTCGAAAAAAAAAATTACGACCTCTTTTCCCTTTACTACGAAACCCCATGTCTTTTCGTATGTTGTTTTCTTTTAGAGTTAGAGGAGGAATATCTTTTACACTTGAGTGGAAGATTTTGTATTCAGTCTCACATAAACTGAGGGAGGTGGCCCATTCTATCTTTCTCCGGAAAGTCTATATCGACTTTTACTGTCGCAACATTTCATAATTCATTTTCTCGTTTACAAGGTCCTTCATCGAGGAAACTGGGCTTAGAGTGGATGAGTACTAAAACAGACGAAGAGAACGTCCCGGGACTTCTTCATGCCTCGGGAGACCTTCCTCCGAATGACGTGTGTAGGTCTTTATATTAGGTCTACACGACCACGATTTCTCTTTTTGGTGTCCGGGGTTTTCACAGTGAACACGATTTCGGGTACTATAGTTTGGAGATATTATGGACTGTCTTAACGTGAATTTCGGAAGGGGTCTTTATGTCAGAATTAGTTGATCAGACCTTAAACCCCATCCGTGACACCACTATTAGACAACGTAAAATGGGGAAGAGGTAAGGACGGGGACCGGGTCGCTTTCTAAATAGACGTACTATTTTGGGAACATTAGGGAGGGGGGAGTATTTTTTTTTTTCCACAGACGGGGTTTATATGAAACGACTACCGAAGGAACGGAAAGGAAAGAAGGATATTTTTGGAAGGTAAACGTGTTGGGGAGTCTTGAGGGAAGACGAATTATTGACCCTATGACGAACTAAGTATTCAGTAACTTATTTCGGTTACTTCAGAAGTTTAAATGAGTCGACTTCAAAAAAATTGTCGAACAAGTTATTTGAAGGGTCTCCTTCTGTACTTCCGGATAATGAAAGTGTTAAAGGGTCTAGTGACTCGTACCGCAAACTTAAGTCTACTAGTTAGGACACCTAGTACAGACGGGAGACGAGTGACCGGTGTACCTATTTCTACCGAATTGACCCGTCGGAAGGTAAATTTGATTTACTGAGTACTCTCAATACAATGTCAGGATGGACTTTAAGAAGTTACCTAAGGGTAACGAGAACCTTATTTCAACGTTAGACGTTGGACCACTAACGGTTGTCTGATGGTCGTAACCGGGAGGAGGTCCTTGGGACGGGGTGGAACATAACAGGGAGGGAGTCGAAGTCGGGGTCCGTCGGTTTCATCCGTGTTCCCTTCTTAAAAACTGGAGTTTATTGTGGGGTTTTGATTCAGAGGTATGGTGGAGGTCCCTTGGTTTCCTAGTCCTGTACTGACCTTAAACTTACGGTCTTAGGAAAATCTTCACTTCCCAAGAGGTAGGATCTTCTAGGGTACTACTTCGAAGTTGGTATAGGATAGTANCCCTTCTTAAAAACTGGAGTTTATTGTGGGGTTTTGATTCAGAGGTATGGTGGAGGTCCCTTGGTTTCCTAGTCCTGTACTGACCTTAAACTTACGGTCTTAGGAAAATCTTCACTTCCCAAGAGGTAGGATCTTCTAGGGTACAACTTCGAAGTTGGTATAGGATAGTATTTACCTGTTCAATGTTTTAGGTGATTAACTTTGGACGAAGTGGTTGTACAGACGGTTGATTATGTAGGAGGTCGTTGAGTATTACAAACTGACTTAGAGTGTAGTTTCTGTGTCTAAACTCGGGAGGGGTGCAGAGGAGTGGTCGACCGGAGTTTTATCTTGAGAAGAGTTTTCGACCACGGTATCATAACCAAAGATGCATGAAGTTCATCACTCGGGAAACGAACCATTTCTAAAATCCCTTCGGAGGGGTAATTAAGTTCCGGAGGAAAACTATATAAGACATCATTAATGATTTCCATATTAAACTGTAGGTAAATACACTAAGGAATCAAAAGGTGACATTGGACGTTATAGGTATTCTCATCTCTGACGGATTGTACTGTCTCTACGAGTTACTGTTGCACGTCTTCCTTCCCTCCCTCCCTCCCTCGACCTCTCCTCTTTCCTTCCCCCCTTTCTTCCTCAAACAGTTGATGTTTAACCGTGAACTGTCGATGGAGATGTTCCTTATTTAGTTCACGACGACGTCGACGACTGTAAGTTATGGGAGACTTTCCTTATATATCACCTCTTGTCCTTACTCCGTGAGACATGAGAACCTTTTTGACCGTCCCGTCCAGAAGTCTATCAATCTATAAACGTCTTCCAAAATACTCGGTCAATAATGTAGAGAAGTATAGGTCTTTTCGTGATTTGAGTAATTACCGCTTAAACGAGTACTGATCGTCGTTTGGAGACGGTTTTACATACGTACTGACGTCCACTGGGGAAGTGATTTTAGTACTTACTGTGAATGGAATAGGGTATTGTTCTGTGACTTGAAAAAGGTCTCTATTCTCTTGTTTTGACATTCAGTCCGTCTTCAAGGAGAAACCTCGTCAAAGAGTCTCGATAGTCTTTAGGACAGAGGGTCCGAGATCAGGAGTAAAACGGGGTTGTCTTGCATTGAGTGTCGAGAGTATGACCCGGAAAGAAAGTCAGATATCTTTGTTCCCTCCCTCCCTCCCTCCTCCGTCCTTCTTTTTCGACACACATTTACAACGACAACAAGTCAGAGATTCGACACAGGTTGAGAGAAACACTAGGTTCTTAACGTCGTGTGGTCCTAAGGGACAGAAAACGACAGAGGGTCCCAAACGAGTTTGAGTACAGGTAACTCAGTCCCTACGGTAGATTGGTAGAGTGAGAGACAAGGAGGGAAGAGGAGGACGGGAGTCAGAAAGCGTCGTAGCCCCAGAAAAAATCACTCAGTCGAGAAGTTTTGGTCCATCGGTTTATGACTTCAAAGTCGTAGTCAGGAAGATTACATATAAGTCCCAACTAAAGGAAATCCTAACTGACCAAATTAGAGGTACTAGAAGTTCACTGAGAACTCTCAGGAGGTAGTGGTGTTAACTTTTCGTAGTTNGAAAGCGTCGTAGCCCCAGAAAAAATCACTCAGTCGAGAAGTTTTGGTCCATCGGTTTATGACTTCAAAGTCGTAGTCAGGAAGATTACATATAAGTCCCAACTAAAGGAAATCCTAACTGACCAAATTAGAGGTACTAGAAGTTCACTGAGAACTCTCAGAAGAGGTAGTGGTGTTAACTTTTCGTAGTTGAGAAACCACGAGTCAGAAGAATTACCGGGTCTAGAGTGTAGACATGTACTAACGACCTTTTTAGTATCGAAACTAATATACCTACAAACAACCGTTTTACGACGTTCATAGTCAAGTCAAGTCAGCGAGTCAGCACAGGCTGAGAAACGCTGGGGTACTTAGCGTCGTGCGGTCCGGAGGGATAGGTAGTGGTAGAGGGTCTCAAGTGAGTCTGAGTGTAGGTAGCTCAGGCACTACGGTAGGTCGGTAGAGTAGGAGACAGCAGGAGAAGAGGAGGACGGGGGTTAGGGAGGGTCGTAGTCTCAGAAAAGGTTACTCAGTTGAGAAGAATACTCCACCGGTCTCATGACCTCAAAGTCAAAATCGTAGTAAGGAAGGTTTCTTTAGGGTCCCGACTAGAGGAAGTCTTACCTGACCAACCTAGAGGAACGTCAGGTTCCCTGAGAGTTCTCAGAAGAGGTTGTGGTGTCAAGTTTTCGTAGTTAAAAAGTCGCGACTCGAAAGAAGTGTCAGGTTGAGAGTGTAGGTATGTACTGATAACCTTTTTGGTATCGGAACTGATCAACCTGGAAAAAACCGTTTCATTACAGAGACGAAAACTTATACGATAGATCCAACCAGTATTGAAAAGAAGGTTCCTCATTCACAGAAAATTAAAGTACCGACGTCAGTGGTAGACGTCACTAAAACCTCGGGTTTCTTTATTTCAGACTGTGACAAAGGTGACAAAGGGGTAGATAAAGGGTACTTCACTACCCTGGCCTACGGTACTAGAAACACAAGACTTACAACTCGAAATTCGGTTGAAAAAGTGAGAGGAGAAAGTGAAAGTAGTTCTCCGAAAAATCAAGGAGAAGTGAAAGACGGTATTCCCACCATAGTAGACGTAAGGAAGATTAATCTCTCATTCTATTTAAAATAGTTCAAATACTTCTCGTAAAGATATAAGATTGAGACTTAATAATTTTAAGAATCGTTATCAGTACTCGTAGAAGATTCGTCGTTCATGACTCAAAATGGGAAGTATACATAATAAGGTCAATCAGGAGTGTTGTTAAGGTTTCCCGTTCAAAATATTAAGTAGAGTAAAACATCTATTTTTGTACTCTGAATTCCCTTCGGCTCGCTGAACGGACTACCGGGTCCACTCGACTCACATCAGAGTCTCTGTCCCTACAGACTGAGGTATCAGTTGTGAGTAATTGGAAGTTGTTTAGTTTTCATTTCCCCTTAATTTACCGTAATGTTCAGTACTCGTCACCCGTGTAAACTTGAGATTATCGAAGAGTCTTCGACTACCTTATTCATAATTTCCTCAATAGTAAGGTGGAGTGATCCTAGTCGGTGGACCCCTCCCCTCCTGCGTGCCTTGTATACTGTCCGTGTCGTCGTCGTATCATTCCTACGGACAACCGATCAGAGATGAGGGGTTAGGATTTTCTCGTAATAAGTGGAGTCTCTTTGAGTGACCCTCTCTTAGTTCGTCTCTAAAGAGGAAAGTCTTCCCTGTCTGTGACGTTTTTTGTACCTTCTTGTCTTACCTCTTGACCTAAGCTCAGAAACGTTAATACATCGTACTAAGTCGGACCCTTCTCAAGTGGAAGGAACCCGAAAAGAGACTATAAGATTAAGGAACTTCATCTGAGGGAGGAAAAGTATTTTAGTCCATCACTTGATAAGGGATATAAAAGTCAGCCCGTAATCTGTTCCCATTGACGAACCTAATCTTCAGTCCTCGGAGTCAGGATTAAAGTCGAGGAGTTATGGCTTGACACTTTAACGGGTACAGAGAGTGTGTAACGGAGTTAGACATTTTATCCACCCATGTATGATAATGGACCGAATAGACGTTGTATCGTAACAACCCTTTTGGTTTATTTCATTCCGTTTATCTTGTGAAAGTATTCGGTACTTGTGAGTAAGTGTACGACCAATAACAATAATGACATTACTACCAAGGAGGGTAGGACCTGGGTAGTTTTCGTTCTCACCGGGGTTCCAGTTGTTCTAAATGTCCTGTCTTTCTGTCCCTTGGTAGAATTACTAGGGTTCCCGTGTAAAGGAATCTACTCTCTCAATACTCAATGTTCACTCTGTTACTAAAGAGGACAATGTTGTCCATTGTTAACCCTCAGTGGAAGGTGAAGACTGAAATGAGTCAGGGGACCTTGGTCGTCGGTCTAGAATTCGGTCTCCTTATCACTCAGTACCCGAGATCAAAAGGGTTGAAGATTAATTGGTACACTCACATGTTGAGAGATGACCTTTAGTATGGTTTATATAGTGAACGACGAATTTGTTATATGATATTTCATAAAAGAATTGATAAAGGGACGATTAGTAGATGGACTTCCTGTATTTTTATATCTAATTTTCATTTGAGATGGGTCTCCTCCTTATATGTGTCCATGAAAAAGAAAGGGTGTAAGTAAATACTTTTAAACGTATTTCTGTCAGTACAACTTTCTTAAATGGTCACTTGTAGATAGACATGTCGATAGTAGGTTTAAAACTACAATGTAAAATCATTCAAACAAAATAAAATATAGATAGGTAGACAGAGAGATAGGTAATTAGATAGAGATTTAAAAGTCCCGGAATAAATATTTTAATTTGGAGTCTAATACGTTTATTGTTTCAAGTAAAGAGTAGAAGTCATTTCTTAACACATCGTCGAAGTAGAAATTCTCCCAAAATAGCCTTACAACGATACACTTCCCTTATATTGTACCAATCGTGACACCTTTTATTTAATTGAGTCATATTTGGAAGAACACGTTTGTAAATAGGAAGTAATAAATAACTCGAAAGTTATAAATAACTCGTGAATGGTATACAGTCTGAACCTGGTCTACTACACTGGTTCTCTAGGTCCTCGGGTCCAAGAACTTCGAGCGTTAGATCATCTTTTTTTTTTTTTTAATTATTTATTTACCTTCTTTTTGGTTCTAGTAGTGTAGACTTCTTTTGTTTTCCCACAAAACTCTCACTATTCGTCCCTGATTAGTTTTATTCCTCCCAGTACCTTTTAACTGGCATTCTTCTTATACTTCCTCGGACGTTAGTCTAAGATTCCTCGTCGTCGTCGCCGTAGTCGGTTCACGTTTCCGGGATTCCGTCCTTAGTTGAAGACAAGTTTCTTGTGTCGTCCTCCGGACTTACTACCATCTTATCACAGGGTCAAAAAAGGAGTTATAATGAAGTAAAGAAGTCACATAAAACGGAACCGAAAAGTCTCCGTAAGGTTTTATTAAAAGGTCTATTTGTTGCTCCTATTTAACATCTCGTGCCCCTTAATATCGGTAATAGAACATTATTAAAATTACCCCATATTTGAAATTTTTACGACTTAGTAGTACTGCATGTGGACCTTTATTTTAATTATAACACTTAGTTACTATGAGGTTATTTTTTATTATTTTCATAAAAGATAATAAACATGTTCGTGTCAAAAGAGCCCTTTAGATCCAATTTAGAGGGAAGTACTCGAGACACAGGACACACGGAGTGAATATGTTAAATAAAGACAGACACGTTGGTGACTTTTGACTTTTGTGGTCTCCCATCACTGGTGGGACATACAACAATAGTAAAATAGTGGTCCGGGTCAGGTTACAAACCGTGACCCGGAACATGGGAGACGTCCTGGTGAGACTCTACACAACTTTTTTATTTACAAAGGTTCTTATTAAGTAGCAAGAAGAGTACTGTCCGTAAGGTTTTTAAGGAACATTAACGACGGATCTTAGGTCGACGTTAGGACTACAAGAGACAAGGTATACCTCTAAAATTTTATTATTATTGTGAGGATACACTTTACTTAACAATTTCGGACGTTGAACCTTGGGAAAACGAGTCAGTCAACTTTTTCCGACGTGTTCTCACTGAACCCAGATAGAGAGTCACCTTGTTTGAGTTTACGACTGAGTGTGGTTGACTTAAACGTACGACTATGTACAAAAGACCACCTTCCTTATCCGTCTCGACTTCTCTACTCTCTCATTCCGACGGGATTTGGTCTCAAAAGTCGGGATCTAAACCTAAGAGAATTATCAAGATATAGATAAGGAGTGAATGAGAGACTGGTACTCGAACGAGGAATGAAAGATCTCTAATGGAGAATAAGTATCCAAGTCAAGTCATGTCAAGTCAGCGAGTCAGTACAGGCTGAGACGTTGGGGTACTTAGCGTCGTGCGGTCGGGAGGGACAGGTAGTGGTTGAGGACCTTAAATAAGTCTGAGTACAGGTAGTTCAGCCACTACGGTAGGTCGGTAGAGTAGGAGACAGTAGAGGAAGAGGACGGGGGTTAGGGAGGGTCGTAGTCTCATAAAAGGTTACTCAGTTGAGAAGCGATCTCCACAGATTTCATAACCTCAAAGTCGAAATCGTAGTCAGGAAGGTTACTTGTGAGTCCTGACTAGAGGAAATCTTACCTGACTAACCTTGAGGAACGTCAGGTTCCCTGAGAGTTATGGCTAAATTTATGTTCCGTAATAACTCCGAATATTTTTCCGTCATATACAATCCCTTAAGTCATGGACCGGACCTTTACCAGTCGAAAACACCCGATGACGTACTCGAAAGATTGACAAGAACAACAAATGGGAGAAGAAGGGGAGTGGTTGTCGAAACTTGAACTATAGAATCGATAGACCTAGAGGGTCTATAAACGTGCTACCCATGGATAAATAATAGGACCGGGGGACGATAGATTAGCTTGACTACGTGCTTTAGGGACAAGGGAGGGATACTCTCAGACAGCAAGGGATTTGTGATTGGAGAAAATAAAGGAAGTGTCATAAGTTGTGATAGACTTTAGTAAACAATAGAGGAAAGTAACCCTATATTCAAAATTGTGTCTTTGTATGGTTTACTTATTCATATAGTAACGAGAAGTATTTTAAATTCCTCTTGGTCTTTTATTGTAGTCGAGGAACTTTCGTCACCAAAACAATATTGAGATCGTGGTCTCAACGGGACTCCCGGACAAGTCATTTATGGACAAAAAGTTCCCGACAACAAAAATAGAAGAGAAGTTCGGTGGTTTGTGTAGAGTCTCGTCAGGACGTCTCCCATGTTCCAGGTCCGGACCGACCTTAAAGACTCCCTTTTTCGGTGGTCACATCGCCACCGGTTGCATGAGGCTTGGACTCTGCACCACCCGAAAATGGAGATAACGTGGCAGGATGAGCAAAGGCGACTCCGGTTCCGGCGAGGGGACGTGGAGAGGAGGACCTCGGGGGGAACGGTGGTCCGTACGGTCGACGAGGGCGACGGGTAGGCCCCGGTGGGACCGCCAGTGTCCGACCGACACCCCACTCGGGGACCGTGGGCGGAGGAGTCTGCCACTAGGGTCAACTGCCGTGGAGACGACAGAGATTTGCCGGTGACAACGGAGAGGGCGGACGTGCTGAACGAGGTGACTCTGGACCTCCTACTGACGGCCTCGGCGACCAGGAAGACTGACCGACGAAAGAAGAGACCGTGAAAAGACGAGACCCGTACCTCCGGTCCTCCGCCCGTGTTCGACCCCATCGGTCTGAGGTGGCAACCGGCCGCGGAGTCATTTGGGGAGGGGGTCCGTCCTCCGGTAATTACTCATTGACTGCTGGTCGCTGGGATTCACCGGTGAGCCGGTAACCAATCACGGTGTCATTCGGGGCGGGGGAAGATATTTATCTCCGCGGGTGAAAGGCAGACTACCTTCTACCGAGAGACTGTCCACTCCAACGGGAAAGAGACAGTCGATCGAAAGACTGCTCTCAGAAGTAGGGAACAAGGTTGTTGAGTAGAGGCCTAAGCAACCGGACCTCGTTGTTCGTCTTGTTCGCACCTGAGGAATTAGGGTCGGGACAGGTTCCCTCAGCTTGAACCTCCTGAAGGGTCAGGGCGAAGTCTCTTGGTTGCACGTTGGCACCTCTTGGAACATAGCCCCGGTTTCACGTGACGTCCGTGTACCTGACGCCTGTGCGATCACAAGACGGGAGTTTCTCGTCTGTCGAAATAAGGGTCTGATTTTATTTAAATAACCTTTCTATTTTAATTGTGAGGTCCCGCTGCAGCCTGTGTGGCTCCCCTCCCCGCCTTCCGGCGCGGACGCGTCATGGACGGTTGTCGCCTCCCAGGCCCCAAGGCAGGGGTCCTCCGCCGCGCTTCTCTTCGGCGGACTCCGGTGTCCACGCGTCGGTCCCGGTCTCCGGCTGGACCGAGGGAGAGTGACCAGGACCTCTTCGACGACCTCTTCGGGGGCG
This sequence comes from Capra ibex, assembly GCA_006410555.1. NCBI lineage: Eukaryota > Metazoa > Chordata > Mammalia > Artiodactyla > Bovidae > Capra > Capra ibex. The sequence continues at coordinate 26,956 of SJYO01054514.1, forward strand.
GACTCCGCGCGCCGCTATTTCTCTTCCTTTTCGACCGCCTTCTTGTCCGACTCTTTCGGTTCCCGCTCAGACATTCGTCTGGAACGGTCCACTGACACTCTGCAAGGTGGGAGACAGGTACCTGGGCCTGCCCGAGGACGACCTCTTCCCGGAGGGGGTCCGGGGTCGGTGGACCGACTCTTGGAAGACGACGGACACCGACTCGACCTTCCCTTCCTCAGAGAAGGTCCCGCAGGGACGACGAGGAGGTAGTGGGAGAAGTCGGGAGTCTTTGGACAGGTCGACTCCAACCACGACCCAGAAACCCTCCTGGTGCAGGGTATGCTCCTTCGGGTGACGGATACCCCCCGACGACCACTGGTGTGTGGGTCACTCCGGACCGGGGGCCCCCAAACTCCCCCTCCACGACCACCCGGGCGTCACCCCCCTTTGGCAGACGAGGGGTGGGACGTCGTGTCGGGAGGGGAGGTTGGACCCCTGAGGTCGAATACAGGGTACTGTCGTCGTCACCTCGGAAACACAATCAATGACACGACTCCACGAGTCCTGTCCCGCCACCCGACGTAAAAGTGTCAACGAGAACGAGGGTGAGGCTAATAACCATTCGAGTCCGTTATTACAATTACAGTCGACTGTAAATAAATCGTGAATGAAATACGGTCCGTATTTGTGTATTAGGAGTGGTTTCTTTACTATAAGCTTAAGGGTAAAATATTAACTCTTTTGTCTCCGTGTCTCTTCAAGTCATTGAACGAGTTCAAGTGTGTCTATCATCCGTTGTCTCCATCATGATCTTGGTCTTACGGACGACCTCTGCCCGGGGGGGGGGGGGGGTGTCCGGGCGTTCATGACTGATCGGTTCATGACGAATCCGCGACCGTGATTCTTCTATCAGACCGTCGTTCGCTCCTGGTTGTAGTAGAAACCCTAAGGAGAAAGTAGGAGACCAGGAAGAAGTCAAAATGGAGGTCCCCAAACAACCAAACTAAAAAAGGTTCGGAGAACCTGTACTTAGGTCGTCTCGTCTGTACCGGAGGAAAAGTTCCCTCAGACATCTCGAAAGACATCTGAGTAACTTTCTGTATGTCCCACTACAGAGGACCCTTCTTAGGGCCCTTGACCATACCTTGGGTCTCTTCAAAATGGTTTCCTAAGAACGGCCCCAGGTCGGGGCCACCTAGGTCCCTTAAGCTTCCCACCTGCCGCAACCGCACCTTTCTGAACAAACAAATAATTACATTCTAATCTAATTCTTTGATATCACATCATTCTTCTAATTCACCTCCTTCTCCCGACTTATCGAACCAAATGCGCCTTCCGGTTATTTTAAGGTCTGTTCCTTAAACGTGGTAGATGCAACCCGGTGGCCGCGGGCGAACTTATAGATTCCCACGGAGCGGAATTCGAGGGAAAGCACGCCCAGAATTGTCGGCCCCGTTCATTCATCTGGACCGCTCGGAAGCGCGGGGTCTACCTCTAAGTCGGACTTCAATTTCATTTCTCGTCTCTCTCCCTTCCCCTCTCTTCTCCTCTCTCTCTCTGTACCCCCCTCGGTCTCAGGGTTCTTTGGTCCGGCTCTCTGATCAAGCTCTTTGACCAGGCTAGGAAATAACAAGTCTTCCGGAAAATATGAAAACTATTTTGTACCTCTAGTTACCCATTGTGTCTTAATACATCGCAAGCGTCGGGTCTGAGAAAGATATGTAGTAAAACATATGTTTTCCAGAGTCCACTAAATGTAATAGAAGACCGGTTCTCCGAACAATTGTGAAAAACCGAGAGAAGGAATTACTTACAATTAAAACAAAGGGGACTTCACAAAAAGAAATTAGACGTAGAGGAATTTCGTAATTTCAATGTAGAGATATCTTGTTTCCACGTCACCCAATATTGTTTCTTCCATGAATTGAGTTTCTAGATTACAACGATTATGGTCCAGATGATGAACAAAAAGATATATGGTTGATATAGATTTTTATTTCCTATACTTTTAAACCGTCGTTCGTAACTGGGTTTTTTACTTTGAAAATTAGTCAGGATAAGATTTCTAAAACTGAGGAGCCTTCGAGGACGTAAGGATCCTACAAAATTCGAAGGACACGGAGGACGCCAGTCCTCCGGAGTTTGTTAGTGTTCGCGTCGACATGCTCAGGATGTCCGTCCGATCTTTCGGTAGTCTCCCAAAAACCTAACTTTGTGAGAAAGTTTACGTCTTCTGATTTCGGGACTTAACTGAAAAAGGTCTTTTACAGTCTTCTCACCTTTTCGTCTCGTGTTTTCGGCCGTCTAAAAACAACCCCATGTACGAATCCTTAAAGGTCTCCCCAGGGACTTCAGACTCGTGCGGAACGCATACAGTCGAAGGAAGGAGTACTGGAACAGTGCCCGCCCTAAGGAGTGTGACCGAGGGCCGTCTAAGAGTATGAGAAAAAACAAATAAACAAAAAATGAAAAGTAACACCTTTTGAAAGGTGTCCGTTTTCGTTTTCCGAAGGTATTACTTGGAGGTACATTGACAGTGAGTCGAAGTATTACGAATTAAGTATTGGTCAGAACAAAAGACATCGGGAAAGGCAAGGGGTAGGAACTAATAAAAGTTAGTCAAGGATCTATGATATAGTAAAGTAGGTATTTATAAAGTTTTATATATTTTATATTCTTAAGAAAATTTTTTATCTCGTTTTTATGGTTATCTCTATCGTTATTAATTCTGAGATTCCTCATTCACATCAGAAGGTCTTTTTATTTCGTGACCATTATTACAGATGACCCGAAACCGGAAACAAGGAACTTAGTGAGTACACCATTTAATTTACTCCCTCAATTCTACTATAAATTCAAAAGTGGGTCGAGATTATAAGATTATCAAAAGTACTGATCCATCTAATAGGACGTGGATAGACATATTTGAAATTGTATGGGAGTTTCAAAAATAATTATAAAAGTCTTCATAAATTAGATAGAGGGGTTGTCTTAAAGGTGATGGATACCCGGTTTTTAAATAGAAGAATAAGTGACGATCTCGGAGTGCCAGATCACCTGTTTAACCCCTCTTAGAACACACGACTCGGTTCCTCAAACTTGAAATAGGACTTTCTTACTTCTCAGTACCTTCCTTGAGTCACTCTCTTTTACGTAGTGACCTTCACAGAAATTCTTTCTATCCTAAACACCTTCTACTCTCATCGATTACCCTCCAGTTAATCCTTCAATAAGAACACTAGGACTCGATTACCTCGTTTCCGTACTTGATTCCGTTATCTATACTTCTACCTTTCAAACCTCGAATACCTTCTCTTAATCTTAATTGACCCGAAATTTTCTCTGTAAGTTTGTTTTCTGGTGAAACTCCCTGGGTTTATACCGGTTACCTTTCCTTGACACCCGGAGCAAGGATAAGTCTGACTCTCGTAGTTAAGGGAGGACCGTTCGAGACTGAGAACCACACCGGAGTCGGTCACTAGTTCTACGTCCCCCTGTCGACTGCTCCCACTTCGCACCACTCACTACGACCAGCGGTGAGCGTCCAAGTCACATCGAATGAGTAATGCATGTCACTCCTAGACCGGTTAGTTTAGCGTTGATGATGTCACAGACGGCTGAACCATCAATAAGTCCATTGTCTAAGTTTATAGAACTCACGAAGTCATTTGTACCTAATATAGTAAATTACATACTATCTTAGGAATTCGGGTGTTTGGGGTTTCATAGATTCTCCAAGTCCTTGAACGGGTGTAAGTGATCCAATTACCCATCGTTTCGATCCGAAACCCGTGTCCGTCTTACAGAGACTCTCAAGAATGAAATTTTTAAGTACACTGTATGTCTTAACGGGTAGGTGGATCCATTTTCTACTTATGTCGGTAAATTAGGACCTCTAATGGTTTACATTCTTCTCCGTTATTTTATACTTACATATTGTTGAAAAGAAACACGTCGGTCTCAGGGACGGTCCGTAGATTACGGACCTCCTCTTTCCTAAACTTAAGACATCTTAGTGCGTCGTCAACTCGAGTTCTTGTACTTTTGTCGAGTGATTTTACTCAAACTTAAAATAGGGGTTTCTTATTCCTCAGTACTTTCCTTAAGTCACTCTCTCCCACTTCGACAACGGACTTATAGATGGTTCATTCGTCTATGACCCTCTTCTGGTACCGTGGGGTGAGGTCATGAGAACGGACCTTTTGGGGTACCCGTCTCCTCGGACCATCCGACATCAGGTACCCCAGCACTTCTCAGTCTGTACTGACTCGCTGAAGTGAAAGTGAAAAGTGAAAGTACGTAACCTCTTCCTTTACCGTTGGGTGAGGTCACAAGAACGGACCTCTTAGGGTCCCTACCTCCTCGGACCACCGACGGTAGATACCCCAGCGTGTCTCAGCCTGTGCTGACTTCGCTGAATCGTCGTCGTCGTCGTCGTCGTCGTCGTCGTTCGTCTGTGACATCATCAGCATTAAACTAACTGGTTTAGGAGTGACATGAATTGGTTATTAAATGTGACTTGGTCACTCACCACTGGTCGTAATGAATGGTACGAAATGGGAGAAGTCACTTAGATCTTGGTATTCTATTACGACCACTCGAAAGAAGATTTCTGGTGGCGTTCTTATTACAACGTCGTTTTTATCTTTACTTATTTACCGGAATTCGTGTTTGGTCAGTTTGTCCAGACGTTCTCAATTTGTTAGACCCAACAATAAACCGACAACGATGATTGTTTGTGAACATCCATCTGTTCAGAAATTGTTTCGATTAATGACAGACTGAGGCATACTTAATACAAGACGTGGACTGCAAGAAGAGGGGGATTCGAGGGAACATTGTCAGAACATAAAGTTTTGTCTTTCCAGTGTCCGTCTATTGGAGTCTCCGTGATCTGACAATGACTACGACCGAACTGGTACCTAAAACGTCTTCTTTCCTTTTTACGTTGAGAGTAGGGAGACTAGGAAAAGTGGATGAGGTCTGGTCCTCGGGACTGATGTTTTGGAGAGAGATAAAGGGACTCTCTTTCCGTGTCAAAAACTCCACGATCGGAAGATACAAGGAAGAAATGGACCGTTTCTTTATTTCAATGAGATACAGAAAAGAGGTTTTGGACAGGGGTATAAAGATAAGTCTTCGTCACGGTTCTAAAACCGTTGTAATTATTTTACTCCGTTCTTCAATTAGTACAATTATTTGACTCCGTACACTTAGAGGGAGTACTACCCTTGTCTCAAGTTCAACTCCTAGGACCGACACATTCCGGGGTTCTCAGTAAGTCCATCCACTGTCTAAGTCCCTTTCTTCTATCTCCTCGTGGGTCTAAACCTCTACAGAAGATTGTCCTTATTAAGACTATTAGGAAAGTACCGTTATGGGAGGTGTCAAGTTTTCCGCATATGTACATACACGTAACGTGTGAGCGGGAAAGTCGTTGTCGCTCCGTCCCTACAGACCACAGTAATCGAGATAACGTATTCCCCTCTTTGACTCTAAATCTCATTCACCTTTTAGGTCCTACGTCTCGGTTCCAAAGTTTTAGGTTCTAGTCGATGTCCAACCTTGTCTACCGGGAGTTTGAGAACCTTCATTTCCTCACGTTTAAAGGATTACCTGTCTGAACCTTTTTTTTAATTTGCCAGAGTCGACCCTTCGAGTTATGACCATACAAGTTGAATCAGGGGTCACAGATTCTAAGAGTACTCTTACTAGGAATTAGTTTGTCGAGAATTTTTATTTAGTGGGTAAACATCTTTTTCGTTTTATAGCGAAAAGGTGTGTATATCTCTCCCTATAAGATTGTATTTACCCTGAAGGATTTTATTATTAAGAACAGCTTAAAAAGATTCGTCTGTGCACGACATACAGAACCTCCCTTTTAGGTTCGGATATATAGTCTTTTTATATGGCCCTTAAAAGAGAAACTAAGAAACGTCTGAGGTCTTCTTAGGAGAAGGTCTCTTAGTCCTCACCTTTACTCATCGTCCTAGACGACTGGTCCTGTCAACCCTTGTGAAACTTGTAATCATAAATTTTGTTATGGAGTCTATAACGGTTATGAGACCTTAAAAACGTTAACTTTATTAAGTAGAATCAATGGTCAATTGTGAAACCCCTTTCCCCATTTAATATCTTGGTATTAAATGGAATGAATTCTTATAGAAACTCATCTTGTTACCAACGGTCCCTTGTCTCCCACTTCCTTTACAACCAGTGTCCCGTGTCTGAAGGTCAATATTCTACTTACTAAAGACTCCTAGATTGGATGTCAATTGGTATATTAACTTTCAACGACATTTGCAAATAAAACATGGAAGAGTGGTATTGTTTCTGTTGTACCGTCAATACACTCCACTTCCTACACAGTTGATTAGAATGATATTTATAAACCGTTACATAAACCCATAGTTTAGTAGTGTAATACGTGAAATCTGAACGTACAATATATAGTCATTTAGACCCTTTTGTTTCTTATAGTAACTTTCTTTATATTCTTTTTAGACAACATACAATTATATCTTTAATGACGGTCAATCTTGTTACGAGGTATCAACGTATACACTCACGGACGCGGAGAACGGGAATGAAACACCCTGTCGTCAGGACACGTAGGACAAACCTCAATGGTAGTGACCAACAAGTGTAGAGATCAAATATATTAGGGTTTATACAAAATCATGCTTGAACAGAAAATTAAAACTTTTACCATTACGGAAAATTACAGATCGTTTCCTCTACACTGAAACTAAATCATTTTGACCGTCGTAAAACTGAACGACTCTCTCCACCATATAGACATTGAACACGAAATTTCCGTTAAACCCCCATATTTATTATAAAATATAATGTTTTCTGTACGTCTTATACGTTGGTTGTGTATATTGGTGGTTTATATTTGGTAGTGGTCATGGTCATTTCGGAGTCATAATATGACATGATATTAATTATCCGAGGAAGGGAGTTATAATAAAGAAAATTAAACCCAACTTTTTACATCGAGAACACTTAAGTACAAGTAATTACGTACTACAAGAGATACTGTAATAAATAAATTAAAAATGAACAAAATAAAGAAAAGGTAGAAACAGATAATATAGTTTACCGAACTAAATATAAATATTTTAGGTGTATGTGTCAGAAACTTAAAATTACTACTCAAATCAGGTAAAAATAAAAGGAATGATTACGAAAACCTGAATAAATGTGGATCCTAAAGATAAAAAGAACTAAAAAGGACAATGATAAAAATTGAAGAAATAAAAATAAATCTAAGTAACTAAAATTTTCCGGTAAATAAGGGGATTTGAAATTTTTTCAGTAGCAATAGAAAACATTAAAAACTTTTATCCAGTCAAGTCAAGTCAGTGAGTCAGCACAGACTGAGAAACGTTGGGGTACTTAGTGTCGTGTGGTCCGGAGGAACAGGTAGTGCTTGAGGACCTCACGTGAGTTTGAGTACAGGTAGCTCTACCACTGTGGTAGGTCGGTAGAGTAGGAGATAGCAGGGGAAGAGGAGGACGGGGGTTGGGGAGGGTCGTAGTCCCAGAAAAGGTCACTCAGTTGAGAAACGTACTTCACCGCTTCATAACCTCAAAGTCGAAGTCATAGTCAGAAAGGTTACTTGTGAGTCCTGACTAGAGGAAATCCTACCTGACCAACCTAGAGGAACGTCAGGTTCCCTGAGTGTTCTCAGAAGAAGAGGTTGTGGTGTCAAGTTTTCGTAGTTAAGAAGTCGTGAGTCGAAAGAAGTGTCAGGGTGAGAGTGTAGGTATGTACTGGTGACCTTTTTGGTATCGGAACTGATCTGCCTGAAAACAACCGTTTCATTATAGAGACGAAAACTTATACGATAGATCCAATCAGTATTGAAAGGAAGGTTTGTCATTTGCAGAAAATTAAAGTACCGACGTTAGTGGTACACGTCACTAAAACCTCGGGGGGTTTTATTTCAGACTGTGACAAAGGAGACAAAGGGGTAGATAAACGGTACTTCACTACCCTGGTCCACGGTAATAAAATCAAAAGACTTACAACTCGAAATTCGGTTGAAAAAGTGAGAGGAAAGTGAAAGTAGTTCTCCGATAAATAAATAAATAAAAAGGAATCACTCCTAAAGATAAAAATCGAAAAAAAAAAGGAAATGAAATAAAATGAAATGTTATGACATAACCAAAACGGTATGTAGTTGTACTTAGGCGGTACCCACATGTGCACAAGGGTAGGACTTGGGGGGAGGGTGGACCGTAGTTCTCCGTTAAATCAAGGAGAAGTGAAAGACGGTATTCCCACCACAGTAGACGTATAGACTCCAATAACTATAAAGAGGGTCGTTAGAACTAAGGTCGAACACGAAGAAGGTCGGGTCACAAAGAGTTCTACATAAGACGTATATTCAATTTATTCGTCCCACTGTTATATGTCGGAACTGTATGAGGAAAAGGATAAACCTTGGTCAAACAACAAGGTACAGGTTAAGATTGACAACGAAGGACTAGACGTATATCCAAAGAGTTCTCCGTCCAGTCCACCAGACCATAAGGGTAGAGAAAGTCTTAAAAGGTGTCAAATAACACTAGGTGTGTCAGTTTCCGAAACCGTATCAGTTATTTCGTCTTTATCTACAAAAAGACCTTCAGAGAACGGAAAAACTACTAGGTCGCCTACAACCGTTAAACTAGAGACCAAGGAGACGGATAAAATTTTGGTTGAACTTGTAGACCTTTAAGTGCCATGTACATGACGACTTCGGACCGAACCTCTTAAAACTCGTAATGAAATGATCACACACTCTACTTACGTTGACACACCATCAAACTCGTAAGAAACCGTAACGGAAACAAACCCTAACCTTACTTTTGACTGGAAAAGGTCGGGACACCGGTGACGACTCAAAAGTTTTAAACGACCGTATAACTCACGTCGTCAAAGTCTCGTAGTAGAAAGTCCTAAACTTTATCGAATTGACCTAAGGTAGTAAAGGTGATCGAAACAGGTATCACTAAGAAAGATTCCGGGTGAACTGAAGTGTAAGGTCCTACAGACCGAGATCTACTCACTAGTGTGGTAGCACTAATAGAACTAGTACTTCGAGAAAAAACATGTCAAGAAGACACATAAGAACGGTAGAAAAGAATTATAGAAGACGAAGACAATCCAGGTATGGTAAAGACAGGAAATTTAAAATAATTTATGGGTGATTTACATTTTAAATTTTTCAGAGTCCCGTTTTTAGAAAAAACCACAGACCATGATAATGAGATCGACACTCAGATATCGATTCAATAAAATGAAAATATTTCTTATTAACTTTCCCGGTAAAAACCTCTTTTGTATGTTTTTCCTTTCCCCCTTTTTTTTTGTGAAGTTACTTAGACGTCTGTATACGTCTGAAATACTTCGTCATGGGGAGGAAAGACATATACAAAAGATTGGTCGATCCTTTGACTGTGTCCTCAGTCCGTTTACGTCTAATGTAGTCAAATAAAACCATTTTCATATAAAATTTATATTGAACTTAGAGGTCGTTATGGTACAAAGTGTACACATTTTACGTCACGTCTTAAACCACGATATCTTACCTGAGTAAATGGGTTTTCACTCCGGAACTCCAACCTCGTCAACTCCAACTTGTCTTCTTGAATATGGTCCCGAACCTGAACTCTTTTTTTTTATTTTTTTTATTTTTCTAATTAGTGTGTGGGTAGGACAACTGTTCGTACAGATTTTTTTTTTGTTTTGTTTTTCTGGCTCTAATGAATAATATGAATAAAGTTAGAGTAATCAGTTAATTTGGTATCCTACAACATTAACTCTCCTAACCGTCCTACTTTCAAGTAACGGGAGAAGTTTTAAAGGTCCTCAAGGTTTAACACTTAACTTAATACTCGTATCTTCGTATCGCTATACCTAAGTTAACATTGTGTTTGTCATAGTTTTCTTTGGTCTACTATGGTCGGGTAAGTTATCCCACGTAAAAAGACGTGAGACCCTCTCTTTCGGGTTTTAATACTTTGAGACTATAATCAATTCTAAAGACCACTGGACGAGTATAAACGAAACGTCTCTCTTTGGAATAAAAGTGGACTTCACATTCGTTTAGGAGAAGACTCTTCTTTCCTCTCTACAAATATAAATGGTGGGACTTAGTAGAGACTTCTGTCTCCGTTAAGATTCAAAATGATAAAACTATTCAGAGGAATATGTTTGTAAGAAATTACATTATAGAAATTTATGAGACGTATCTCTTGAAACTGACACATCTATATATAATTTATTATAACGGAATTATAAATATTTCACTTTATAGTGTTTGACGTACCCACTTTTTTCGTATTACCATGACATTATCATTTACAATTTGAATGGAGTGGGTCAAGTACTTTCTAGTTCAACTCTTTTTTTTAATTTATTTCAATGTCTTTTTGATAAACTATATTAATTACTCTCATTTGTGTATGTTTTGGAGATATAACACCTTCGGATGGGTTATTTTGTACGGATTTTAGTTTTAAATCCAAATAAACCTACGAAATCGAATGAGGTGTCTTCGACACCTGTGGAGTTATTCACCCTTACCCGAAAAATATCTTATGTACTAAACGACTTACTTAGGTTCATACTTAATTCCTTCGTCCATGATAGAGATCTAAATCAATGACCGTTTTTCTGCTAGTCGTTGACCCGTAGAGTCATTAGTCACGAGTTCTCCATGTTCCTTATTTCATCCTTTTGGATATCACTCTTTCATCGTCTATCTCTAAAGAATCAGAAAAATGTCAAAGGAACGTCTGACCCCCTCAGGTCAATCTTTGTGACAAAGATTAACCAAAAAACACCAATAACTATGACATAATCTGTGTAACGTCGGACTAAATAACTTTCTTGACTAAAAGGGGAAGTTTAATTGAACTTTAGTCTGTTTAGAAAGAAACAAGGAGTAAAAAAAAGAGAGAAAGAAAGAAAGGAAGGAGAAAGAGAGGGAAAGAAGAAAGAAAGGAAAAAAAGTTTTTGAAGAAAGGATACAGGAAAAATATACAAGGACCTTCTTAATGTCTTTATGTTACCTGAGGTTTTAGTCCTTATCACATCTTTTATAAGAGACTAGATTTCTTCATCTAGATCTTGAATTGTCATTTCAAACTTCAGTTTTTGTGGATTTTAAGGTGGTGAATTTTGACTTTAAGAGTAAATTTGTTGGAAAACCAACTAATTTTGTTTTAACCGTTTATACATATCTTATTATAAAATGTTTGGTAATGTAATGTTTGATATTCCCCACAAGTTTATTTTAAAATATTGAAGTATTAATGAACTCAATTATTTATCCTTTATTACTATTTAATTCATTCATATGTAAAGTTCCGTGTTCTTTTATTACAATTCGTTTCCTCTTCTCTCATCATTAATAAAAATTAACTACAACTTTTGGGGTATTTACTGTCTTTAATATTTACTTTCTTGAGTAAGAGGTTTCGATTTTTATTGTTGTTTTACCCATGTATTAAACAGTCGAATAGTTATTTTTATTATGACCCCTCGTTTCTTTTAAATTTTATTCTCTTGTAAATATAGTTGTTATAGGTTTACATAAACTCTTGAATTACTTTAATCTAAAAAAAAAAATGATTCTCTTATAACTAACAGTTTTTCCCTTGTGTCTCCTCTAATTTCTTGTTAATTGTACCTTCTTTCGACACTATCACGTGGAAAGGGGATTTTGTATGTGGTTCAGGTAAACCTTTCTTTTTTATTTTTCGGATCTTAACAGTTTTTTTGTTAAAATTACTTATGGTTTCAAAGTCCCGGAATCGACGGACACTAGTACAGATTAAATTTCTGTACTATTTATTTAGATCAACATTATATTACTTATATATAACTGGTCACACTTTCTAACAACGACTTGGTACTTTCTGCGACCCTAAGAACCAGAGGTTTCCTCTTCTTAAGTTAGGTCCGGTCTCTGCTCCGAACTAGTGAGTCTCGAAAACACATTATTACAAAATAATTTCATATTCTCTATATCTCTTTCGAAGACTGTATCTGTAATTTTCTCCTTACCTCTTACGGGGGAACAATCACAATCGTACCATCAATGTATAAAAAGTTAATCAATAATGACAAGTATGACAAGTAACCCAAGAGTTCCGTCCTTATGACTTCACCAAACGGTAAGGGAAGAGGTCACCTGGTGTAAAACAGTCTTGAGAGGTGATACTGGGTAGACGAACCCACCGGGGTGTGTCGTACAGAGTGCCGAGTATTTTTTCCGTTTTTCTATCCTGTGACTTTCTAGTTGGGTTCAGCTATCTAAGGATTATACGATGACCTCTAGTTACTTTTTATTCAGATTTTTCATACTTTTCTGTCTCCGTTTCGTCTTTCTTGTGTTTCAACACCTAAACTGACCATTACCTTCGTTCCAGGTTACGACATTTGTCGTTATAATTTATCCTTGGACTTTACAATCCAGGTGCTTAGTTCCGTTTAACCTTCACCAGTTTGTCCTCTACGGTTCACACTTACAGTTGTAAATTCCTTAGTCACTTGATTTTACTTGTTCTTACCCCCTTAAATTGAGTTTACTAGTAATATAGATGATGACACCCGTTCTTAGTGAATCTTCTTTACCTCATCGGTAGTATCAGTTTTTTTGTCAGACTTTACGTCATGTACCTACGTCAGAGTTTTGACTGTCTTACTAGAGGTAAGTAAAGGTTCCGTTTGGTAAGTTATAGTGTCATTAGGTTCAGATACGGGGTCGTCATTACTATTTCTTCGACTTCAACTTTCTAAGATACTTCTGGATTCTCTGGAAAATCTTGATTGTGGGTTTTTTCCACAGGAAAAGTAGTATGCCCTGTCCTTACGTTTTCATCTTCAGTTCTTTGAGGACCTTAATATCCGTTTAAACCGGAACCTCATGTCTTACTTCGTCCTGTTTCCGATTATCTTAAGACGGTTCTCATGTGTAACCAGTATCGTTTGTGGGAGAAGATTGTTGTGTAATCTTCTGAGATGTGTACCTGTAGTGGTCTACCCGTTATGGTTTTAGTCTGACTAAAATAACAAACGTCGTTTCTACCTCTTCGAGATATGTTAGTCGGTTTTGTTCTGGCCCTCCACTGACACCGAGTCTGGTACTTGAGGAATAACGGTTTAAGTCTGAATTTAACTTCTTTCCTCCCTTTTGTTGATCCGGTAAGTTCATACTGGATTTAGTTTAGGGAATACTAATATGTCACCTTCACTCTTTATCTAGACTATCTGTCTCACGGATTACTTGACATCTGTCTCCAAGTACTGTAACATGTCCTCTTTCATTAGTTCTAGTAGGTGTTCTTTTTCTTTACGTTTTTTTCGTTTTACCGAGGGAATCCTACGGAATGTTTACCGACACTTTTCTTCTCTTCACTTTTCGTTTCCTCTTTTCCTTTCTATATGGGTAAACTTATGTCTCAAGACTTCTTATCGTTCCTCTCTATTCCTTCTGAAGGAGTCACTAGTCACGTTTCTTTATCTCCTTTTGTTATCTTACTCTTTCTACTCTCCAGTGAAGTTCTTTTAATCTTTATGGCTCCCTTATAAAGTAAGTTTCTAGCCGAGGGATTTCCTGTCTTTACCATACCTGGATTGTTTTTGTCTTCTATAATTCTTCTCCACCGTTTTTATGTGTCTTCTTGACATGTTTTTTCTAGAAGTACTGGGTCTATTAGTCCTACCACACTAGTGAGTGGACCTGGTCCATAGGACCCTACAATCCAGTTCACCCGGAATGCTTCGTTTTGATACTTGTTTCGATCACCTCCACTACCTAAAGTCGACTCGATAAAGTTTAGGATTTTCTACTACGACACTTTCACGACGCGAGTTATACGGTCGATTAAACCTTTTAAGTCGGCACCGGTGTCCTGACCTTTTCCAGTCAAAAGTAAGGTTAGGNTACCACACTAGTGAGTGGACCTGGTCCATAGGACCCTACAATCCAGTTCACCCGGAATGCTTCGTTTTGATACTTGTTTCGATCACCTCCACTACCTAAAGTCGACTCGATAAAGTTTAGGATTTTCTACTACGACACTTTCACGACACGAGTTATACGGTCGATTAAACCTTTTAAGTCGGCACCGGTATCCTGACCTTTTCCAGTCAAAAGTAAGGTTAGGGTTTCTTTCCGTTATGGTTTCTTACGAGTTTGATGGCGTGTTAACGTGAGTAGAGTATACGATCATTTCATTACGAGTCTTAAGAGGTTCGGTCCCAAGTTGTTGTGTACTTGTACTTGAAGGTTTACAGGTTCCACCAAAATCTTTTCCGTTTCCTTAGTTTCCAGTTTAACGGTTATAGACGACCTAGTAACTTTTTCCTTCTCTCAAGTTTTTTTGTAGATAAAGACGAAATAACTGATACGGTTTCGGAAACTGACACACCTAGTGTTATTTGACACCTTTTAAGAAGTTCTCTACCCTTATGGTCTGGTGGATTGGACTGAGAACTCTTTAGACATACGTCCAGTTCTTCGTTGTCAATCATGACATGTACCTTGTTGTCTGACCAAGGTTTATCCTTTTCTTCATGCAGTACCGACATATAACAGGGAGACGGATAAATAGAATACACGTCTCATGTAGTCCTCTTTTGGACCCAACCTACTTCGTGTTCGATATTAGTTCAAAAGTCCTCTTTATAGTTATTGGAATCTATACGTCTACTATGGAGGGAATACCGTCTTTTACTTCTTCTTGATTTCTTGGAGAACTACTTTCACTTTCTCCTCTCATTTTTTTCAACCGAATTTCGAGTTCTAAGTCCTTTGGTTCTAGTACCGTAGACTGGAGTAGTGAAGTACCGTTCATCTACCTCTTTGTCACCTTTGTCACTACCTGAAATAAAACCCCCCCAGAGGTTTAGGGACATCTACCACTGATATCGGTACTTTATATTTCTGTGAATGAGGAACCTCCTTTTCAATACTAGTTGGATGTGTCGTATAAATTTTCGTCTCTGTAATGAAACGGTTGTTTCCAGGGAGATCATTTCCGATACAAAAAAGGACATCAGTACATACCTATACTCTCAACCTGATATTTCTTTCGACTCGTGACTTGACTACGAAAACCCGATACCAAAACCTCTTCTGAATATCCTCAGGAAACCTGACACTCTAGGTTGGTCAGGTAGGATTTCTCTAGTCAGGACTCTCAAGTAACCTTCCTGACTACATCTTCGACTTTGAGGTTATAAAACCGGTGGACTACGTTTTTCGACTGAATAAACTTTTCTAGGACCACGACCCTTTCTAACTTCCACCCTCCTCTTCCCCTACTGTCTCCTACTCTAACGACCTACCTAGTGACTGAGTCACCTGTATTCAAACTCATTTAAGGTTCTCAACCACTACTGGTGTCTCCGGACCACGCGACGTCAGGTACCCCAACACTTCACAACCTGTCCTGACTCACTGACTTGACTTGACTTAATCAATAATGTTACGTAGTTTTAATACAGACCTCAAACGTTTTTAGAATGATCTGGGGGAGGGTATTAAATGTAAAATTGTATAGTCCTAATCGGTCTTCCAAAAGTCCTTCCTCTTTGACAGGAGTTCAGCCTATGTAACGATAATATATTTGGAATCATGTCTCAAATTTGACTCAACCAAAAACACTTTAGTAGTAAAGATCCGAATTTCTATTTTTACAAAATACACTGATTCTGATTCCTTACATCACCCTTTTTTTACAAACAGGAAAGGAGGAGGAACTCTTAAGCTTTTGGGAGAGAGGAACCCTTGGGGGCCTGAAGAATAGTTGGACGGATAAATAACTGAGAGACTAAGGGGGGAAAAGAAAATCCTCTTACTACAAAGGTTCCCTTTACCAGTAGAAAAAACAAGGTATTGATGAAGGACAACAACTCCCTGTACCAGGGATTTAACAACTACTTTATACAAGAGGATTAGTAGTATAACTCCCAGATACTAGGTCCCTAGGGTTCATCATCAACCTCCTTTGACGACGTCTACATCCTGGAACCTGTCAGTAAACATTAAATTTTCGAAAGTCTACCAATCTTTGTTTGGGGTAATATGTCAATGATCTACATTCCGTTTTATCAGTAATTTGGTTTAATTTTAGTTTTAATTTTCAGTGTAATATAGGTATCAATGTAGTCAGGTAGAATCCTAACAATCTACAGTAGTGTCTCAACTTCTTTCAGGAAAACAACTTCATCTCTTTGGGTGGTACCCTTCAGAAGTTAACTACTCCTTCCCTCACGAGGCGTCTGGGTAGTCAATCTGACTAACACCTTACTCCACGTCCTCACTCGGGTCCGCAACAGAACTCCCAGTTTTCCGTCTGAGTCCCGAAAACCTCAGTCTTATTCATCCGAGTGTATCTAATAGTCCGGGAAGACCTTTCATGTTTCAGTCTCGTATCTTTCATTTCTGTATTTTACTACAGTGAATCAAGACCAGTCCCACGGTGGAGAATTGAACTCACACTACGTGGGTGCTTAGTTAAGAACCGTGGAACTGTCGACACCCTTTTCTTTATTATTGGACCATTCTCGGAAGGGTCTTCCCGAGCTCCCTAACCGGGGGTCTAGGGTTACAGAAATAGTCCTGGAGACAAGAACCGAGTTTGTCTACGAACGAACTGCGTCCCCGACCCAGTCCTCAGTCGAGAACCTCAAGATAATTACGGACAACTTTTCGACTCTCGACTCAATGTATTAATCAATTAAGATTCCGAAGTCCACAATTATTTCGTCAAGAGGGTTAATGACAATCCGTCACATTGGCGGATACACTTTAATACAGATTAAGAGATGAATTTATTCGTTATTCAACGACGACTCCGTGAACCCCAACACAGTTTTGAGGGTTCCGGTATGGAAAAGAAAGTCACTGTTTGTTTAATTTAAGACTGGGACACCCGTTCGAGTTTCGTCCCCGATCGTCCTCTCGTCAGACTTCTCGGAATCTTCGGAAAACTCATAAACCTCTGGTTTGTTCAAACAGTCAAACCCGGACGACCCAGAGTCAATATTCAAATGCATTACCGGCCCGTTCAAAGGGTATTGGGCCTTAGGTTTACACCGTCATTGGACATTAAGGATTTTTAGGAGAGTTAACAGAATTTCAGTATCCATTCCCTACTAAATCATATCCAAATTAAGAGATACCCTGATACCGGGATCAGGGAAGACTATACTAACCCGGATCTTTAGATTGTCTAACAATTGTTTCGACTCCGAATAGAGAACTACGGAACATCGGTGTCGTACGGTCTTTCAAATTCTTTAGAGGACTCCGAACACTTGTTCGAAGGAGACAGAGTCGTGTCTCGTCTTATAATAGACGTATACCATTGTGACGACGAAACCTCGATAATTTCAAAACTTCTAGGACACTGTTTGAAACGGGTTTATCCACTCCCGACAGTGTTTTAGGGACCCCGTTTTGACAGGTCCAATTGACTCTTCGAACGACACATGTCAGATGTTTCTGTTTATCTTTAACTGAAAGGAGGTGGTTTCCGGGGTGGTTCGAGGAGGCAGGTACCCTAAGAGGTCCGTTCTTATGACCTCACCTAACGGTAAAGGAAGAGGTCCCCTAGAACGGTTGGGTCCAGAGCTTGGGTCCAGAGGGTGTAACGTCCGTCTCCGAAATTGGAGACGTGGTGGTCCCTTCGGGTGACTTATCTTTCGTAGAAAATTTAGTTAATGACTCTTTGTAAACCGAGCAAGTCCTTAAAGTCTGTTATCTCATATTCCTAATCCGTGGTACACTACATCTCCTTGATGTCGGAGTAAATAATAAACATTTAGAACTCGATCAGAGGTAAATGGTAAAACAAAGAAATATGGGTTTTATCCTCACAACGTACCTGACGATGTCCCTTAATCATCGGGGACGAGGAAATTTAAGAGTTACTACCCAAAATTGGGAAGGAATTGGAGTCCAAAGTCACCTATGACGAAGAATACACCTTTATTCACACCCAGAAACTCAAACTGTTGATGTCCTTATCGTAAAACACGAGCTTGGTGTCTAAAAGGTAGTCGGGTGTGAGATCCTAAATGTAAAAGAAATTAATTTCCCTCTCTTTACCTCTCGAGGTATAATTACTTTTGTCTCCGTATCTGGAACGAGTCATATAGGGAGGGGTTTTCCTCACTTCTTGTGACACCGTGTTAGTCTTTGAGCACATTTTTATCGTGTCTCAGGGTCAATATTAAATGTCTTCTTGACTTCATTACGGAAAACCGAACAGGTGTGTCAGGGTGATGTCTTCGCCTAGTCTTTCTTTCACCCTGTCCCCGGAGTCATTCGTGTCTCTTTCAACGGGGTCACAGATTTTCCTTTAGTTACCTAATCGGGGGGTGTCAATAATTATGGACCCCAAGGAGGCCACATTAATCCTACCCTCGAACACACCCCTGAGGGCCCGTGGAAGTCGGGACTAACAGAACTCTCAAGCTGGGGATTTTGGATACGAAGACTCCCATCAGAGAGGAGGTCACACCCGGGAACGTCTAGCCTGTACCTCGGTCCCCGTCGAATCTACGGACACCCGGTAGGACGGACTCCACAGGAGGAAATGTCATTATCGTTCGGGTAGGGAAAAATGGACCCAGAGAGACCCGTCAAAAGAGTCCGACGAATTCTTGTCAAGACTGTCGGTAATGTTCCCGAAGGTGGACAAGGAAAAAGAAAAAGAGGGAAAGAAAGAAAAGGAGTATAAGGGCTGATATTATCTGACAAACTCGGTAAAGTTCGTCTAATGGATTTCTGACTAAACCAGGTATACGGACAAAATTATGGAATACCACCTATAGACCTTGGTTAACTCATTCTTTAGATAGAAAATTTTAGTGAGAAGGGTGAAGTGGAAACCCTAGTCAGAGTCACTTAGACCCTTCCCAAAGAGACAGACAGATCCTTAATTGGTCCCCGAAAGGAAGAGGAGGACAAGACTAAAACGGTTAAACCGTATCAAATTTCAGAATCGTACACTCAGGAAGTTCTTATGTAGACTGTTTTGTTGAGAGTAGGGTAGAAGGAAATCAGCACAATATCAGGGTCAGACCAAGATATCAACCCTGGTGGACTAAGGGTCACCCCTCCTGCCGATAGAACAGAAGGGAGAAGGGATGACTACGTAATGGTTCTGAAAGTAGAGGAATTCGTTGTTGAAAGGGGTTTTGAACTCTAAAACTCATCCCCCGGTCGCAAACAGGGTTCTATATGTAGTGTAGGAATGTTCCTTCCAGTATTACGTCTCATTGTGGAATTTTTCGAGATTATATAAAAAGACTCCGAAGATCAGAGGGTCTAGGAGTAACTAAGAAACATAAAGAACTATTCTTTTCCTGAATAATTGAGAGTATCTGACTAATACAGAGGGTCACCCACGAAGTACTTCTCCGTTATCGAACCCACCGACAAGGAGTCGGAGAGACCGACGAGACGTGTATGCTAGGGTCCCTATCTAACCTTTTTGGACGAAAAGAGATAGAGAAACAAAGTACAAGAGATAGAGTAGGATATCAAGTGGAAATCAAAAACGACGGACTCAAAGAGAATGAAACTAACAGACTCAAAGATAACTTTGGTCTCATCAGACTTCAGTATGACTCTGTCCTTAACAAACCTCAAGATGAACCCGTCAAACTTAGAGTCAAACCCAAAGATGACTCTGTTTTCGTTGTGAAGGACCCCGACCCCACCCCCTACCCCAACCAGGGACTGAAAGTCAAACGAGTCAAACCTCAGGACCCATACCCCCGTTTTATCCTCCTGTCCTCCCTCGGCTTTCACAGTGTGGGTTTAGATATGGGAATCCTGTATACAGACCGTATAAAACGTCTCTCTTTTTCTCGTTGTGTGTACGATGAAAATGGGTAAAGGAAACAAAAGATGTCTTGGCCAGATTAACATTTTGTCATAATATTTATTCTCTGGGAGGTTGACCGGTGGTAAACGGTAGGAGGTTACCTATGACACCGCTACGTCATAGTGTATCCTTCTGTCCGCACAGAAGAAATTCGAGACCCCTAGTTTAGATAGTCAAAAAGTCCTATGTCAAGTTTCCTCACTCCGACCTTAACAATCGAGGATAGATTCTCTCTCTTTTTTTCTGTGGTCGCGGTAGAAAGATGGTCTCCGTTCGGAGGGACGGGAATCTACCCCCACATCTGTTTGAAATGTGACTGCGAAAGGAAGGGACTAGTCTGAAGTCAAGTCAAGTCAGTGAGTCAGTGCAGGCTGAGAAACGCTGGGGCACTTAGTTTGGTACGGTCCGGAGGGACAGGTAGTGGTTGAGGGCCTCAAGTGAGTTTGTGTACACGTACCTCAGCCACTATGGTAGGTCGGTCGAGTAGGAGACAGTAGGGAAAGAGGAGGACAGGGAATAGCTACGCCTACGGCATGAACAGGGAGGGTCAAGATGGTACCCTACCTCTACGAGGTACCCATCTGGACTACCGTAGGGTCTGACTACAGGTTAAAGAGTGGTAATTTTGGAACGAACGGAGACTGCGATAGGTCCTACGTTAGTCTCATTGGAAGACCTTACGGAGGGTTCGATTCTTACGACCCCCTTTGTAAACAATGGACTCACGGACACTTGATAGGACTCATATAAGGACCGGTGTTATTCTGACCATACTTGTATTTTGACTCTACAAGGAAGGTTCGCAGTGGTGTGGTTATATTCGTTATCGTTTCTCTGTCACTCCCAATCGGTCCCGCCTTTTTCACTAAAGACTGGAGCACAAAAAACCCCGGTCAGGAAGGTCAAGTAAGGTTGTCTAAGGTGTCTTTCTTATAGATTCCTCAATCCCTGGATTCATTGTCATGTGTCATCGTCGTATCTAGTGCTAAGGGACCTTTCTGCTGCTAGACTGTCTATCCCAGTCGAGTCAAGTCAGCGAGTCAGCACAGGCTGAGAAACGCTGGGGTACTTAGCGTCGTGCGGTCCGGAGGGACAGGTAGTGGTTGAGGGCCTCAAGTGAGTCTGAGTGCAGGTAGCTCAGGTTCTACGGTAGGTCGGTAGAGTAGGAGATAGCACAACAGGGGAAGAGGAGGACGGGGGTTAGGGAGGGTCGTAGTTTCAGAAAAGGTTACTCAGTTGAGAAACGTACTCCACCGGTTTCCTGACCTCAAAGTCGAAATCGTAGTAAGGAAGGTTTCTTTAGGGTCCCGACTAGAGGAAGTCTTACCTGACCAACCTAGAGGAACGTCAGGTTCCCTGAGAGTTCTCAGAAGAGGTTGTGGTGTCAAGTTTTCGTAGTTAAGAAGTCACGAGTCGAAAGAAGTGTCAAGTTGCGAGTGTAGGTATGTACTGGTGTCCTTTTTGGTATCGGAACTGATCTGCCTGGAATCAGGCATTTCATTACAGAGACGAAAACTTATACGATAGATCCAACCAGTATTGAAAGGAAGGTTCCTCATTCGCAGAAAATTAAAGTACCGACGTTAGTGGTAGACGTCACTAAAACCTCGGTTCTTTTTATTCAGACTGTGACAAAGGTAACAAAGGGGTAGATAAAGGATACTTCACTACCCTGGTCTACGGTATTAGAAACAAAAGACTTACAACTCTAAATTCGGTTGAAAAAGTGAGACGAGAAAGTGAAAGTAGTTCTCCGAAAAATCGAGGAGAAGTGAAAGACGGTATTCCCACCACAGTAAAAGTATAGACTCCAATAACTATAAAGAGGTCCGTTAGAACTAAGGTCGAACTAAAAGAAGGACAGGTCGTAAAGAGTACTACATGAGACGTATCTTCAATTTATTCGTCCCACTGTTATATGTCGGAGCTGAGTGAGGAAAAGGATAAACCTTGGTCAGACAACAAGGTACAGGTCAAGATTGACAACGAAGGACTGTACGTACGTCTACAGAGTTCTCCGTCCAATCCACCAGACCATAAGGGTGGAGAAAGTCTTAAAAGGTGTCAAATAACACTAGGTGTATCAGTTTCCGAAACTGTATCAGTAATTTCGTCTTTATCTACAAAAAGACTTTGAGAGAACGAAAAAGGTACTAGGTCGTCTACAACCTTTAAACTAGAGACCAAGGAGACGGAAAAGATTTTGGTCGAACTTGTAGTCCTCCAAGTGCCAAGTGTATAACGACTTCGGACGAAACCTCTTAAAACTCGTAATGAAATGATCGTACACTCTACTCACGTTAACACATCATCAAACTCGTAAGACACCGTAACGGAAAGGAAACCTAACCTTAATTTTGACTGGAAAAGGTCAGGACACCGGTGACGACACAAAAGGTTTAAACGACCGTATAACTCACGTAGTGAAAGTGTCGTAGTAGAAAATCCTAAACTTTATCGAGGAGGCCTTAAGGTAGTGGACTTGATCGAAACAAGAATCACTACGGAAGATTCCGGGTGAACTGAAGTGTAAGGTCCTACAGACCGAGATCTACTCACTAGTGTGGTAGCACTAATAGGCCCAGTACTTGTAGACAAAACATCTCAAGAAGACACGTAAGAACGGTGGAGAAGAATTATAGCAGACGAAGACAATCCAGGTATGGTAAAGACAGGAAATAACTCGGGTATAAACGTACTTTACAGGGGAATCATAGAGATCAAAAGAACTTCTCTAGAGATCAGAAAGGGTAACACAAGAAAAGGAGATAAAGAAACATAACTAGCAACTTCTTCCGAAAGAATAGAGAAGAACGATAAGAAACCTTGAGACGTAAGTCTACGAATATAGAAAGGAAAAGAGGAACGAAAAGCGGAGAGAAGAAAAGTGTCGATAAACATCCCGGAGGGGTCTGTCGGTAAAACGTAAAAACGTAAAGAAAAGGTACCTCTACTAGAACTAGGGACAGAGTACATGTTACAGTGTTTGGAGTAAGGTGTCAAGTAGTCCATGAGATAGACAGTCTAGATCCGGGAATTTAGACAAAGAGTGAAGACGACATATTAGTATTGCCTAAACTAAATCCAGTATGGATTTACCAGATCGCCTAAAGGGATAAAAGAAGTTAAACTCAGACTTAAAGCGTTATTCCTCAAGTACTAGACTCAGTGTCAGTCGAGGGACAGAATAAAAACTACTGATATCTCGAAGAGGTAGAAACCAACGTTTCTTATATTAGTTAGACTAAAACCACAACTGGTAGACCACTACAGGTACACATCTCTGAAGAGAACACAAAAACCTTCTCCCACAAACGATACTGGTCACGTAAAAGAACCGTTTTGAGATAATCAGAACGGGACGAAGTAAGGCGTAAGGTTCCGGTTTAAACGGACAATGAGGTCCACAAAGAACTGCAGGATGAAAACGTAAGGTCAGGGGGTATTACTTTTCCTGTAGAAAAACCCACAAGCAAGATGTTCCAGAACATCCAGAAGTATCTTGGCAAGTTGAAGTCGAAGAAGTCGTAATGACCAACCCCGTATCTGAACCTAATACCACTATAATTTACCAAACGGAACCTTTGCTTGTCTCTAGTAAGACAGCAAAAACTCTAACGTAGGTTCATGACGTAAAACCTGAGAAAACAACTGGTACTACCGACGAGGTAAAGAAGACTCCCTAAGGACGGTGTCATCATCTATATTACCAGTAGACTCAATTTAGGTGGGTAAGATCAGGTAAAATCAAGTGACTAAGGATCTTACAGCTGCAAGTGAGAACAGTAGAGAACAAACTGGTGAAGGTTAAACGGAACTAAGTACCTTGACTGTAAGGTCCAAGGATACGTTATAATGAGAAATGTCGTAACCTGAAACAAAGATAGTGGTCAGTGTAGGTGTTGACCCATAACAAAAACGAAACCGAGGTAGGGAAGTAAGAAAGACATCAATAAAGAGGTGACTTGAGGTCATCGTATAACCCGTGGATGACTGGACCCCTCAAGGAGTAAGTCATAGGATAATAAAACGGAAAAGTATGACAAGTACCCCAAGAGTTCCGTTCTATTGACTTCACCAAACGGTAAGGGAAGAGGTCACCTGGTGTAAGACAGTCTGGAGAGGTGGTACTGGGCGGGCAGAACCCAACGGGGCGCCCGTACCGAACCAAAGTAACAATCTGTTCCGACACAAGGATCACACTAATCTAACTGATCAAAAGACACTCATACCAAAGTCACACAGACGGGAGACTACGGGAGAACGTTGTGGATGGTAGAATGAACCCAAAGAGAATGGAACCCGCACCCCATAGAGAAGTGTCGACGAGGTCGTTTCACTTCTACGACGAGGAATGGAACCTACTTTCCATAGAGGAGTGGCGGCGGGAAGGACTGGAAGTTGTACCCTATCGAGGAGATCCGGGAGGACACGGTCTCGTCGGTGGCGAGGAACCTGTACCCAATCAACAAGATTAAGGGTTCTTCAATACTTTACCAGTTTCTCTGATCTTTCAAACTGACTCTTTCCTCTCAAACAAGGTGTGAGAAACGGGTAAAGACCAGTCAGGGACTTCCTCTGTAACCCACGGAGAACCGTAACCGTCTAGTCATATTTGGGTGTTGTCCAAAGACGGTAATCGGAATACTCCAGTGGTGCCTTGGAGTCTCTTCCCAAGGAGTGAACGAAACACGTCCCGTACAGTAAGTAAGTGTGTTCGTATGGTATCTCAATCATTTCATGTTGTCTTTTACACAAGAGATCCTCTTGTTTCTTGATCTCGAGTTTCGTAGAAATGGAACAGGACTTCTTAGGATCTACTCGGCGGTTCTACTTTCCAACAACGACTTGGTACTTTCTGTGACCCTAAGAACCGGAGGTCTCCTCTGCTTAAGTTAGACCTCGGTCTCTGTTCCGAACTAGTGAACCTCGAAAACACGTTATTTCAAAATAATTTCATATTTTCCATATCTCTTTCGAAGACTGTATCTGTGGTCTTCTCCCGTCTTTCTCATGGCAGGAGGATCACAATCGTTTCCTCAATATATGAAACATTAATCAATAATCTCACTTAGTTTTCTTAGAGACCTCCAATATTTTTAGAATGATCTGGGTGAGGGTATAAAATGTAAAATTCTATTGTCTTAATCGGCCTTACAAAAGTCCTTCCTGTCTGACAGGAGTCAGTCTTATGTAACAACAATATATTAGGAAGCATGTCTCAAATTTGACTCAAAAGACAACATATTAGTAGTCAAGTTCCGAATTTCTATTTTTTTTTTTTTTTTTTTGAAAATACACTGTTCTGATTCCTTACATCTCCCCTTTTTTACAAACAGAAAAGGAGGAGGAACTCTTAAGGTCTGGGGAGAGAAACCCCCTGGGGACCTGAAGAATAGTTGGACGAATCCTTAACTGAGAGTTGAAGGTTTGACCCAAGGGAGAAAAAGAAAACCGAAGAAGACTAAAGTTCAAAGAAGTCACAGATTAAAGGTGGGACTGTGTTCCCCCACTTCCACCACCAGTGAATAAATCCGAGTGAACAAGTCAACATGACACCCTCCCTCCTTGTGAGGTTTGTTTATAGTGACCACACACACCCCTCACGAGTGTCACAGACTCGGTGTCCCAAACGGGGACCAGTACCGTACACACGAAAGGACCAGATGTGACGAGTCCAAGGCTCAATGAGACGTTCCCTTGACAGATTTCGCCCAGGACCCAACGCACGTGAAGGGTCCAGATTCGACAAGTCCAAATCCAAGAGCCCACGAGGTGTTTCCGTGTCTGAGCCAATCCGGACACAAAAACACGGGAAGGGTACAGGTTCGTCGAGTCCGTTGGTCTACGAACCGCTCATGTGATAGGGTCCACACGCCACGTAGAATAGTGGAGGGGCCAGGGTCGGCGAACCAAAGGACCCACGTGCTGTTCTCATGACAGAGTCCACACGACACACAGAGGAGACCCCTCCACTAGGGACCGACACTGAGAGGGTCGTCTACAGTTGGCAGGTCCTAGGGTCCTTCTGAACCAATCGTCGACTTTCGGACGAGTGTCAAACCACCTCCTACCGTAAAGACCCCGACTCTAACGGGGAGCGGAAAGTCGAGACCGACAGCGGACGGACGGAGAGACGGAGGTCGTCCCCCTACCCGACCAGGAGTCGGTCGATCGAGAGGAGACCATAAGTGAGTCAGGAAACAAGACACTCACCCGGTCCGACACGGAATCCAATTTCTAAAAACGTCCTTTCAAAACAGAGAGAGAGAGAGTAAAAAAAGGGAGAGAGACCGATAGGGTGTGAAACCCAATGATAGAGTACAATCGATGGAGTCTAACAGGAGTCCCGTAAGTCAAGGTCAGGAATGGGATTCGTTACGTCGGACACTGAGGAACAAGTCGGGGACGTGTGACGACCGTCTACACTCGTAGACCCGATGAAGAGGTGACCCTCAACTCCAAACCACGAATAAGACACACACACACACACACACACACACACAAACACACACACACACAAAGGGGAGGGTCAATACAACGGGAGACTCTAAGGTTTTAAGGGGTTTGTGGGCAGACACTCTCCCAAAGGACGACAAACCTTTAATATAAGGAAGTGTTGAGGGAAGGACCCTACCCAGAGGTAGGTATTGAGAAAACGGAAAGAAAAAGAGGAACTATAAAAAAGGATGGAGGTAAGCGTCCCTTACCCGACGGAAAGACTCACAGACCACAGGAGACCGTCACGAGTCTTCAACAAAACACCTTCAACGAGTCGCAAGTTTACTAGGAAACGACTTAAGCACCCCCTGTTTCACCATAGGGGTAGGATAGGGAGTTGGTAGAATCCTGGAGACCCCCAACTAAAAATTTTGATTTAAATAAATAATAAAAGAAAAAAAAAAAAGAAAGAGGTATGACTTGGGGGTGGAGGGAGGGGTATGGTAGGGAGACCCAGTAGGGTCACGTGGTCGGGGTTCGTAGGTCCTAGTACGTAGTTTGGACCCGACCGCTAAACAAAGTATACACTATAATATGTACAAAGTTACGGTAAGAGGGTTTAGTAGGGTGTGAGAGGGAGAGGGTGTCTCAGGTTTTCGGACAAGATATATAGACACAGAGAAAACGACAGAACGTATGTCCCAATAGCAATGGTAGAAAGATTTAAGGTATATATACACAATCATATGACATAACCACAAAAAGAAAGACCGCACGAAGTGAAACATATTATCCGAGGTCAAAGTAGGTGGAGTAATCTTGACTAAGTTTACATAAGAAAAATTACCGACTCATTATGAGGCGACACATATACATGGTGTCGAAAGAATAGGTAAGTAGACGTCCTATATCTAAAATTTATTCACTTAGACCACGACATTCTTTTCTTCTTTTACACCTTACTTACTGAAGTACTAGAATTTTCAGTAAGTCCGATTTAGTGTATCTTCCGTCGTGTAAGTTGTTCACGATTTAGTACTTTATAGATATATAGATCAATACAGTTGATTAAGATCGACAACCTTCTTTGAGTCGACAACTAAAATCAAATCCAAACAAAACCAAGTAGGTGTAGTAATCTTGATTAAGTTTACATAAGAAAAATTACCGGTTCATTATGAGGTAAAACATATACATGGTGTCGAAAGAATAGGTAAATAGACGACTGCCTGTAGATCCAACGAAGGTGTAGGACCGATAATATTTGTCACAACACTACTTGTAACCCCATGTGCACAGAGAAAGTTAAGACTAAAGGAACCACACATACGGGTCGTCCCCCTAACGACCCAGTATTCCGTCAAGATCAAGGTCAAAAAATTCCTTAGAGGTGTGACAAGAGGTCTCACCGACATGATCAAAAGTAAGGGTGGTTGTCACATTCTCCCAAGGGAAAAGAGGTGTAGGAGAGGTCTAAATAACGAACATCTGAAAACCTAGCGACGGTAAGACTGACCGCACTTTACCATGGAGCACCAAAACTAAACGTAAAGAGACTATTACTCACTACAACTCGCAGAAAAGTACAAACAATCGGTAGGTATACAGAAGAAACCTCTTTACAGATAAATCAAGAAACCGGGTCAAAAAACTAACCCAGCAAATAAAAAGACTTTAACTCGACGTATTCAACGAACATGTAAAAACTCTAATCAACAAACAGTCAACGATACGAACGATAATAAAAGAGGGTAAGTCTTCCGACAGAAAAGTGGAACGAATATCAAAGGAAACAACACGTCTTCGAAAATTAAAATTAATCCAGGGTAAACAAATAAAAACGAAAATAAAGGTCATGAGACCCTCCACACGGTATCTCCTAGGACGACACTAAATACAACCTCTTACAAAACGGATACAAGAAGAGATACTCAAAATATCAAAGACCAGAATACAAATCTAGAAATTAGGTAAAACTCAAATAAAAACACATACCACAATCTTTCACTAGATCAAAGTAAGAAAATGTTCACCAACTGGTCAAAGGGGTCGTGGTGAACAATTTCTCTAACAGAAAAGAGGTAACATATAAGAACGGAGGAAACAGTTTCTATTCCACAGGTATCAACGTACCCAAATAGAGACCGGAAAGATAAAACAAGGTTAGTAGCTACAAAGACAGAAACACGGTCATGGTATGAAAGAACTACTGACACCGACACATCATCTCGGACTTCAGTCCGTCCAACTAAGGAGGTCGAGGTAAGAAGAAAGAGTTCTAACGAAACCGATAAGCTCCAAAAAACATAAAGGTATGTTTAACACTTTAATAAACAAGATCGAGACACTTTTTATGGCGACCATCGAACTATCCCTAACGTAACTTAGATATCTAACGAAACCATCATATGAGTAAAAGTGATATAACTAAGAATACTAGGTACTTGTACCATATAAAGAGGTAGATAATCACAGGAGAAACTAAAGAAAGTAGTCACAAAATATCAAAAGATATATATCCAGAAATCAAAGAAATCCATCTATATAAGGATTCATTAAATAAGAAAAGTAACGTTACCATATACCTTAACAAAGGAATTAAAGAGAAAGGTAAAAGAGTAATAATCACATATCCTTACGTTCCCTAAGGAGACACACAACTAAAATATAGGACGTTGAAATGATATAAGTAACTAATCGAGATCATTAAAAGACCACCTCAGAAATCCCAAAAGGTACATCTCCTAGTACAGTAGACGTTTGTCACTCTCAAAATGAAGAAGAAAAGGTTAAACCTAAGGAAAATAAAGAAAAAGACGAGACTAACGACACCGGTTTTGAAGGTCTTGATACAACTTATCATCGCCACTTTCACCTGTGGGAACAGAACAAGGACTGAAATCCCCTTTACGAAAGTTAAAAAGTGGTAACTCCTATTACAAACGACACCCAAACAGTATATATCGAAAATAATACAACTCCATACAAGGAAGATAAGGACGAAAGACCTCTCAAAAATAGTATTTACCTACAACTTAAAACAGTTTCCGGAAGAGACGTAGATAACTCTATTAGTATACCAAAAATAAAAAGTTAAACAATTACACCACTTAATGTAACTAACTAAAC